>BPLR01014253.1:0-111328 GCA_021605095.1 Caerostris extrusa | reverse complement strand
AGGCGTCTTCTCACCCACACATCATTTCCAAACTGTAAGGGGCAACTCGGCTCTAGGCACAGTGATGTGGTGCGGTGTGGTAGTGTAATAGCTTGAAGATAATCTACGCACGCGGAGTAACAATATCCCGCAACGTTCCACGATCATGTTAGATCAGGGATCTACTGTTTAAAGTGGATTCCGAACCGCATCCATGGTAACGCCGGGACTCGAACTCGAGCACCTATGGCACCGGAGCATTCCAGTCACTGGCTATCAGGCCCCAAGCCCATTGTTTAACAAACAAAAAACCTATCGTTTCTTCGACGCAATTATAATTTTTGAATTTAATATTTTTCTACGATTTTTGCAAATGTACTTGATACATCCTATTAAACTGCTCAATAAAAAAATTAGATTGCTCCCTTTTACTTACCCAATAAAACTTTCTCTTGTGTAATTCTGAGGCAATTTTATATAAATCCTTGTAGAAAAGAGTTCCATGTTTCATTCTTTTTACATTGCACATCTTTTCAAACAGTGCACTCAGACAGTTTAAAATAGTCTGCAAGCAACATCTATTTTACCCATTTCAGCTAAAGACAGACCGAGTTGCATTATTTACTAAGTTATTTTCTAATGTTTTCCTCTTCCGAGATCTGTTTTCTTTTAAAAAAAACAATGCAATCATTTCTAGATGCATGATACTTTGGTATACATTTCTCAAATGCTGCCATCTTTTTTCTTGGAACAGACTGCTGTAGGCCACGCCTTGGGAATGGTCCAAGTTCCGAACCTTTTTAACTTCATGGATCTTTATTTTTCAGATCGAAATTGATCTCTTTTTTATGTAATTTGGTGTAGTAAATGATGCATAGATTTTTTTTTTTTTGCACATTTTTAAACTAAGGAAGCTTAGATCAAGTTCTTCCGTTATTTTTATGATTCTTTATTTATATATTTTTGAAGGAAACTGAATTTGTTTTTATGTAAATCCGTGTAATGCACGTAGTACATTTTAAAACCAGGGATGCACGTATATTTTCGGGGATGAACGATTAGAATGCTTTCATTATTCTGCAATTCTTTTTTCTAATATAGCTGGCAAACACTTAGACAGTATTTTTATATGCCTTAAGGCAAGTGCCGCGTTACTCACTAGCATTGCCCAGGAGGTGCGTGGGCGTGAAAGATAATGGGGTCTGAGGGCCGAGTGGCTGGCGCTCTGGCATTCGGTCTCCATATGTATCGGATTCGAATCCGGTGGAATGGTATGTTTGTAATGGTTCGGAATGTAGGCAACTTTAAGCTGTAGGTCTGGTATCTTATGACCTTAGTCAGGCTTCTTCTCCCCCATATCATTTCCAAACTGTAAAGGGGCAATTCAACTCTAGGCACAGTGATGTGATGTGATGTTAGTGTGGTAGTAATGTGCTTGAAAGATAAGCTACGTACTCAGTTAACAATATCCTCTCAACGTTCTACAATCATGTTGGTAGGGACCTACTGTTTAAGTGGATTCAGAACCACATCCATGGCATCTGTCCGGGACACGAACCTTGTAGTACCAAGCGCCAGTTACTGGCCACTCTACAATCGGGCCCCATTATATTAAACTGTTCATTAAAAAAAAATCAAATCGTCATTTTTTTGCTTTATTTCATTAACATCAAGAACTAAAACTTTCCTATAATCTGATGCAATTTTGAAATAGTGTTCCATGTTTTCAGTATTCTTTTTATGCACATCTTTTCAAACGTGCCCTCAGACAGTTTTAAAAATAGTCTGCAAGCATGGCTTACATCTATTTTATCCATTTCAGCTAAAAAAGACAAGAACCGAGTTGCATTACTTTTTAATGTTTTCCTCTTTTTGGTATCTGTATTTTTAAAACAATGCAATCATTTTCTAGATGCATGATACTTTTTGTATACATTTCACAAATGATGCGATCTTTCTTGGTACAGACTGTAGGCCACGCTTAAGGACGATCAAGTTCTGACATTACTTTATGGATCTTTATTTTTCAGATCGAAAGTGATCTCTTTTTCAAGTAATTTGGTGTAGTAAATGATGCATAGATTTTCTGCACATAAATGTTTTAAACTGAAGGAAGCATAGATCCCAAGTTCTTGCGTTATTTTTACGATTGTTTATTTATATATTTTGAAGGAAACTGAATTTTCTTATGTAAATCGGTGTAATACATTTTAAACTGAATTCTGCCATTACCTGAAATTCTTCATTTACTTATTTTTAGGATTTCGTGTATTTATTATGCAATGTGTTGTTAGGACATTTTTTAAATGGTGAATTCACAGATTTGTTGGTCAGATATTTTTAAATCACGGATGCCCAGATACAAATCCTTGTATTACTTTTCAATTCTTTATTTACTAAATTTTAAAAAGAGATGTCTCTGTTTCATATGCAGAGTGTATCACGTATTAGAGTGTTATTCTTGTGTATCATGTTTTTTTTAAATCAGAGGCACAAGTATTTTTAACTTGGATGCACGATCCAAATCCTACCATTATTTTGTGATTCTTTATTATTACTTATTTTAGGAGGAAACTGATCATTGTTTCTTGTGCAATTTTTTAGTACATTCTTAAACCAACCAAACTACCACAAATTTGCTGCATATATAATTTTTAAACTATGGATACTCAAATATGTATCACAGATATTTTTTAACCACGATTGCTTAGACTCAAGTTCCTCTATTACATTGCAAATTTTTAGTTATATAATTTTAGAAGGAAACTTTTTTTAAATGTAAATTAGTGTAGTACATTTTTTTAAATGAAGGATGCAAATGTATTGTTTAAAACAAGGATGCACTATACAAATCCTTCCATTATTTTGTGATTCTTTATTACTTATTTTCAGAAATTTTTTATATATTAACATCTAGCATATTTTTAAACCAGGGAAGCACAAATATTGCTTTAAAACGGTGATGCACAGATGTATTGTTTAAAACGGGATGCACAGATGTATTGTTTAAAACGGGGGATGCACAGATGTATTGTTTTAAAACGGGGATGCACAGATGTATTAAGCTTAAACCGGGGATGCACAGATGTATTGTTTAAAAACCGGGATGCACAGATGTATTGTTTAAACCGGGGATGCACAGATGTATTGTTTAAACCGGGATGCACAGATGTATTGTTTAAACCGGGATGCACAGATGTATTGTTTAAACCGGGGATGCACAGATGTATTGTTTAAACCGGAATGCACAGATGTATTGTTTAAAACCGGGATGGACACAGATGTATTGTTTAAACCGGGGATGCACAGATGTATTGTTTAAACCGGGGATGCACAGATGGGCTGTATTGTTTAAACCGGGATGCACAGATGTATTGTTTAAACCGGGAATGCACAGATGTATTGTTTAAACCGGGAATGCACAGATGTATTGTTTAAAACCGGGAATGCACAGATGTATTGTTTAAACCAGGAATGCACAGATGTATTGTTTAAACCGAATGCACAGATGTATTGTTTAAACCGGGAATGCACAGATGTATTGTTTAAACCAGGGAATGCACAGATGTATTGTTTAAACCAGGAATGCACAGATGTATTGTTTAAACCAGGGAATGCACAGATGTATTGCTTAAACCAGGAATGCACAGATGTATTGTTTAAACCAGGGGAATGCACAGATGTATTGTTTAAAACCAGGGAATGCACAGATGTATTGTTTAAACCAGGGGAATGCACAGATGTATTGTTTAAACCAGGAATGCACAGATGTATTGTTTAAACCAGGGGAATGCACAGATGTATTGTTTAAACCAGGAATGCACAGATGTATTGTTTAAACCAGGGAATGCACAGATGTATTGTTTAAACCAGGGGAATGCACAGATGTATTGTTTAAACCAGGGGAATGCACAGATGTATTGTTTAAACCAGGGAATGCACAGATGTATTGTTTAAACCAGGGGAATGCACAGATGTATTGTTTAAACCAGGGAATGCACAGATGTATTGTTTAAACCAGGGAATGCACAGATGTATTGTTTAAACCAGGGGAATGCACAGATGTATTGTTTAAACCAGGGAATGCACAGATGTATTGTTTAAACCAGGGGAATGCACAGATGTATTGTTTAAACCAGGGAATGCACAGATGTATTGTTTAAACCAGGGGAATGCACAGATGTATTGTTTAAACCAGGGAATGCACAGATGTATTGTTTAAACCAGGGAATGCACAGATGTATTGTTTAAACCAGGGAATGCACAGATGTATTGTTTAAACCAGGGGAATGCACAGATGTATTGTTTAAACCAGGAATGCACAGATGTATTGTTTAAACCAGGGGAATGCACAGATGTATTGTTTAAACCAGGAATGCACAGATGTATTGTTTAAACCAGGGGAATGCACAGATGTATTGTTTAAACCAGGGGAATGCACAGATGTATTGTTTAAACCAGGGAATGCACAGATGTATTGTTTAAACCAGGAATGCACAGATGTATTGTTTAAACCAGGGGAATGCACAGATGTATTGTTTAAACCAGGGGAATGCACAGATGTATTGTTTAAACCAGGGGAATGCACAGATGTATTGTTTAAACCAGGGGAATGCACAGATGTATTGTTTAAACCAGGGGAATGCACAGATGTATTGTTTAAACCAGGGAATGCACAGATGTATTGTTTAAACCAGGGGAATGCACAGATGTATTGTTTAAACCCAGGGGAATGCACAGATGTATTGTTTAAACCAGGGAATGCACAGATGTATTGTTTAAACCAGGGGAATGCACAGATGTATTGTTTAAACCAGGGGAATGCACAGATGTATTGTTTAAACCAGGGGAATGCACAGATGTATTGTTTAAACCAGGGGAATGCACAGATGTATTGTTTAAACCAGGGGAATGCACAGATGTATTGTTTAAACCAGGGGAATGCACAGATGTATTGTTTAAACCAGGGAATGCACAGATGTATTGTTTAAACCAGGGGAATGCACAGATGTATTGTTTAAACCAGGGGAATGCACAGATGTATTGTTTAAACCAGGGGAATGCACAGATGTATTGTTTAAACCAGGGGAAATGCACAGATGTATTGTTTAAAAACCAGGGGATGCACGAATAAAATGTTTCCATTACTTTCCAATTCTTTGTTAACTTATTTTGAAGAAAACTGATCTCTTATGTAACTTGAAGTAAATTATTCAAATCAGGGACGCAGAATGTATGTAGATATGTTGCACAGAAATTCTTTTGGTTAGAAATGCACAGAATCAAAAGTTCTATTGATTCACGATTTTTCATTTATTTTTAGAAGGAAGCTATCTCGTATAATTTATCTTGTATAGTTTAGTATACCACATTTTTTAATAAGGAAACCATAAATATGTGAATGTCGCATTTATTCACACGTCGCCACAGACAACATAAAATATTTGAAAATTTTTATTATTTAATTTTACATAACTCATAATAACATATCATAAAAAATAATTAATATCTGAACAAATAATAAAATCAAAAGGCTTGGATTGATTTTTACAAGACATGATTAAGGAACTCTGTGATTTTAACTTTTGAATTTTTTAATATTTATGCTTTTAAATGTCAGTGGTTAACAAATATATGGTAAAAGTGAAATATATTTAAATTTCATCACCCATTTACTTTGTTTATACACCTAATACTTTGTTGAATACTATAAATAACATCTACTCTGTTGAGTGCAATTCAAAATTGATATTTTTTTACTTTTATCTCATAAGAAATGTAATGAATTCTTGACATCATGAAAATTAAATTCATAAAAAAGCAATAAAAAATATTTATTTGATCTTAATTAATTATTTTTATCTTCCAGCTTGCATTAAATGAAAAATAAATTATTAAACATTTTCCTAATACTTGATTTAATACGTTGAATTCTAGACTAGAATTCTTTGGATGTATAATTTTTTAATACGTTGCTTTTCTAGTAACCCACCTTGTCATATTCCAATTTCATTTTTTAAAAATCATATGAAAAGCAATTTTTTTTATGATTTCCAGTTTGATGGATGATTTGACTCTACGTTTTCATAATGAGATAAAAGTGGAATTTCATTATGAGAAACGTAGAGTCAAATTATGTTTCATGTTTTTATCTTCCATCAAAATTAGAAATCATATAAAAAATTGCTTTTCATATGATTTAAAAATGAAATTGGCATATGACAAGGTGGGTTACTAGGAAAAGCAAACGGAGGTTGTGCTCTGTACGTCTCTATTTCAAACCAATGTAATTCATACTTTAAGTAATAAAACATGTTAGCATGCATTTCTGCAAAGAATGCAGTATTTTGCTTTCTTATTTGCTTTAAGCCTTTACTGGATTTTTTTATAAAAATTCAAAATAAATCAAGCCATGGTGTTTATATTATTACGAAAAGAAAACTGACATAAATAATCCAGATAATGAATATTATTGAATACGAGTGACACTTAAAAGGAATTAATGAATGGAAACTAAATATTCTCACATGCAAGCAATTTGCTCTTTTCTTTATTACCGTTAACTAAAAGCCTGATGAGATTTGGCGTGTCTGGCTTCTGAACTGTATTATTTATTCAGTTCGAAACCTAACACAAGAACATAACTTAAAGCTACCATGGTTACTGTCAAATGTAAGGTATGCCACCTTTCCTATGACCAAAGAGCTAAGACTTAGGAACCAAGTTAGCAAGTAAGAAAGTCTGGAAGAGAAACGATGGTCTCACTCATCGCACCACTTAGAAACGAAATATGAATAGGGCACCAGGAAGAAAAGTATTGTTTGAAGAAGTAAGGCAATAATGTTTTTTTTTTGAGAGAAATATTATCGGTTTTGAAGTTGGTTGTATTGAATTTGAATACTATTGATGATGATTTGAAGATGACTATTTTAATAAACAACTATTAATTGGTTCGAAATTTTAATATTTGTAAATAAAATATTATTGCATATTATATGTTCTTTTGTAAAGATCTGCTTCTAGTGTCGAATTATTTACTAGCCTCTACCCCTTTTCTGATTATTCTTTCAATCCACTCTGATTGCTTTGATGAACATTCCTTCCACTGTATATATTCTCTAATGTTGTGTTTATTGTATTGTTTTAAATTTTTCCAATAATTTGCCTGGTGTACTTTGAAATGTGAGAATATATAAAAATTTAATATTCCCTTTTAAAATTTTAATTTTTTTGATATTTTATACTGTTTTTGTAAAATTTTGCCTCATTTGCCTTTTGCACCGCCTAAAATGAATTTTGCGAAAATGTTCCCACTTTCATCGTATGTCCTTTTTAATTTCACCCACATCATTTCCAAACTGTATAGAGGCATCTCAGCTATGGACTCAATGGTGTGGTATGGTATTATGTGGTGTAGTAGTATATTTTCTTTTATTAGTATGTACTATATGCTCTTTGTAAACTGGACGTCACACCAAGTATAGGTACGTCAAATATATTGGCCTTCATTAGCGTTAAATGTATTAACCTTCATTAGTTTCTGCATTACATGTTATAGATTGGTGTGAGAATCCTTAACATTTGCTGTTCTGAAATTGTTATGACACCAAAAATGAAAATTTATCCATTTATCCAATAACTCTACTATTTTAAAGTGTCTATCAAACTTATTGCGCTTATAGATAAAACTATCAATATTGAAAACAACGGTGTAAGCTAATATAATTTGATTAACGTACATTAATTTTTAAAAATCAAATTTTCTTACGCACATATTTCGATGTTTATTTAAGAATAACTCTTGGTAGTTATTTCTTATCAATAAAAAAGCATAACTGTTGATTATTAGTAATTTAAGATGAATGTTGAATGTTAACGATTAATAAACATAATAAATTATTATGTATAACATACTTTTTAAGTCATGAATCGTTTTGTATGCATTTCCTTAAAAATACACATTTAATCTACTTTTAACAACAATCTGCACGTAACCACTTTGCTTCATCTATCCAAAAGCAAATAAAAATCCCTAATTTCTCCCTTTTCTCTCAAGAAAACCCAACTTTTCCCCTTGCCTCTGCATTAGCATTCGCGGCCATTCCGGCACTCGATGACTTGCTGAACAATTCCAAGAGGCTCTTGATGAGCAAGTAAACGTTTGTGGATTCAGCTGGATTTTTTGTCTGTCCTTATTTTCCCTTTAGTGGTTGCGAACAGTGGTGAAACGGCCTGAATAGTGAGAAGTGCCTGTCCAAGGGCACTGGTGTAGTTGCCTTGTTTGCTGGTTGTGCGTGCTCCGGACTTTTGGTATAGGGTAAGATTCAATTAACCGAGTTAGTGTTTTTTCCCCTTTGGAATGTCTGAGTGCATTCGTGAACAAAGGGAATAAAGAGTAGGAATGAAATAGTTTCTTAACAGTTTGCTGATGAGAGAATCGGTGAAAACTGATTGTGCAACATTGCAGAGTAAGATAACTAGGATTTTTATTTTTATCTTTTAGTCGTTTTACTTTTTGCTAAATGTAACCAATTTTAAGCAACTGGATTTGATTATTATTTAAAATATAAACAACGACATTTTATTATTAAAAAGTTCTTATTTTCAAATGCCGTGCATGTTTACCGAGTCATTCGCGGTAAGAGCATTAGTTTCAGCGTTACAAAGTGTTTGCTATATTGTACATTTCCACAACAATTTTGAACTAACACTCAGGAATGCCATTTGAGAAATTGTATACTCATCCTCGAGACATAAAGGACTTTCTGGCTTATGAATTTATTATGACTATCCCGGATATAAACAAGGGAACTTTGATTCGGTTTTGCTTGACAGATTCCGAACATGGTTCCTTTATCGGAAACAAACTTATCTATCAGGCCGCTTCTGACCTTTTATATTAATAGAAATAACATAAAAACATATTTAAAAATAACAGTTATAAATAGGAGATATTAAAGCTAAAAATAACATTACAAATTATAGAATAGTTAAAAATAGCATTATAATGAATAACATAGAACATAATTAAAAATAACATTAAAATAGTTATAACATAGAACATTAGTTAAAAATAACGTTAAACCAATTTCTAAGCAACATATTTTTAAAATAACATTAAAATAGTTATAACATAGAACATTAGTTAAAAATAACGTTAAACCACTTTCTAAGCAACATATTTTAAAATAACATTAAAATAGTTATAACATAGAACATTAGTTAAAAATAACGTTAAACTTTTAAGCAACATATTTTTAAAAATAACATTAAAATGGTTACAAATAATTTAACTTTTCAACGGCCCAACGGCCATTTGATGGACCAAGGCCGTCTGCTTATTGGCAGATTCCGAAACATAAGATTGTTCCTTTTTTACTGGGTGGGGATTGTCAGCCCTACGATTTGCACTCATTATACAGAGACCTATGGTTTAAATAGGATTTCGAATCGTTACAAACATCCATAGTATCATTGGGACTCTAACCCGAAAGAACGGGGTACCGAGCGCCAGAGTTTGGTTTGTCGCTCTATGGTCAATTTTCCACACTTTAGGCTAAATTGACCGGGAACTACAGTTTAATGTGGATTACAAACCACTAAAAACATCCATGCCATAGCCAGGATTCGAATCCGAAGCCTATGGTACCAAAAGAAGCCTGAGGTCACTCGGACATTAGGACCAATAAGTAACTTATAACATAGCTTAAAATAATATTAACATTTTACAAGTAGCATTAAATAGTTATAATTAAACATTTATGATGAATTACATAGCATAATCGGCAAAACATGAATTCACATTTAAGTAGCTGTATTGCCTGCATGTTAGAGGAACGAGGTTTAGATTCTCAGCTAATGATCTTCATTACAGTCCTGTCTTAATAAAAGCATGGTTTGAACTTCCTTTTTTGTATATTATTCTATTAGTTTTTGATCTAAATTGAAATAACATGGACCTACACTGATTCACTCAAGCGATGATCCCATTGGAAATTGATCAACGAGCTCTGTAACATCATTGGTTTACCAGTAAGAGCGTAAATGAGCTTTTAATTTAATATAAAAAAAATGTGTAAACAATGTTTCTAATTATGAGAAATATTTCTTTTCTTTTAGACATCAATAAAAATGTTTCAAGAAACTCTTTAGATAAATCCAGAAGGAGCGGAAAAAATTGTCAATGTGACGCTAAAAAAAGATATTTTTTCATTGTTGGACAACAGTTTGATGAGGGAAAAACAGGGTATTTTCTGCTTAATTCGAAAAGCAGAATTTTTCTTCATTTACCCTCAGAACTATTAAATTCTTGTGCTCTTGAATAAAAAGTATTTATAAAATAAATATTCTCTAGTTACTTTGTTTAAATTAATCGTAGGAACTAGATCTGTACCATATTTTAATTTTGCAGTAGAATTAAATTTAACCTATTTAATTTTTACAATAAAAAGACTATTGTATTTTTCTTTAATTTGAACGTGTCAACTTTTTATTTATTTGCCAATTTTTAACGGAATTTTTAAAAATATATGGTTAAATTTATTAATCGTTCAATAACGATGAATATGTGAGTTTTAATAAATAACATGAAAAATATGATTGCTTAAGTTTCGCTCTTAAAAATAAATGACAATTTTTGATGCCAAAAGAATACACTGTGTTAACTCTAATACCTGCACAATAAATAAAACGTTAGTAATTCCAATACTTGTTCTAAATTGAAACTGAAATACATTGCCTTTACCTATTAAATTACAATTTAAATGGAATTTAAGGAGTCTGAGGCATAAATTAATTTTATTTATTTATTAAAAAATCGCATTGATTGTAATCGAGTATAACATTCAACTTTTCATTTCATTTTTTTCTCTTTGATATTTGATGTAGCTTATAGTTTATTTATAAGATCATTAATTTTAACATAATAGCAAAATTTTTAAAACTAAAAAATATTTATAAAGGTATAACACTTATTGAAGTATTTATATTTTATAAATTCTAAAGGTCTTTTTGTTGAATATTGTAATATACTTGCTAAATATTCAAAAACGTATTTTTGCTTAACATTTTTTTATAATTTAATATTAAGAAAATTTAAATAATAAACAAATATTTAGGCATATAAAATAACAAATTAACAAGCTAAAACCTAGACGACTTTTACCAGGAGCATGATGCCGCTAAAATTTTTTCGCTTCTGTCTCCAAACTCCTGAGTCTGATTTATGACAACTCCTGACTCTTTTCCGTAATTTTATATAGTATGATCTTTACTAAAGGATTTTGAAGTATTTATGAAATAAACTCAATAACTTTTCCTGAACTATTTATCTATAAAAATAGTTTTTGTATATTAAAGTAGTAATCCTACTTCCTCCTACGCACTGGCAAGAGCACCTTTTGGTGTTCAGTAGAAATGGTTAGTAGGCCTTGAGACTCTCACCCCAGAAAAAGAACAGCGAAGCCATGCGCTTTTGTTGAGAAACGTTTAGTTTACAGTCTTCACCCCGAGGGAAGTATATTTCGCGCAACTTGCGAATAGCTGAGTATCAGGTTTTTGGTTTAGAAGTGGAATTCTTCCACAAATCTAATTATATGTCTTTAAGGTATTAAATAAAAGTCCCATTTGTATGTGTGTGGTGTTTGTGCGTGTGTCAATAAAGCTGTAAGTTCTCCAACCTGTGCTTCAAGTATCTTAACCCAACCACACCCAGTTGCATTCTGGTTGCCCAACCTGCACACTACAAAGTTTATTTTTACAACTCAAAGGTTGCATTATTTACACTAATTTAAAAGCCATCCTTGTACTTTAAATTTGCTTACAAAAAAAATACATATATGTAGTACATATAGTATAACAGTATCAAATTAACAGCTACCAAAGTATTATAGAATAGCTTAAGACAAACAAAAGAAAATGTACATTTTAATTACAAATATATTCTGTTTGTAATACATTTAATCTTATTTTTCTTAAAAATAAATAGCTTCCATAAGATCTTTTCTCATTGTTAATTGAAGATAATAAAAGTTTTTATAAGTCTCAGTACTGAGAAAAATCTCAACACGCACTTGGTATGGTACTAAAGTAGTAACTGTCTTTGCTAACTAACCGATTGTATTATTGAAGAATACATTGAATTGCTTCCTCAACATTTAATTTTAACATTGATTCCTAGATTTATGGGAAAAATAAAAATATTTTTATAAAAGAGTAAGGAATCCGATTTTTAAACCGACTCCTTTAAAAATACTCGATTCAAGATTCCGATTCTCCATATCTGCTTTTTTTGCTCTCTTACCTGGAGGAAAAATTGCAAATTGAAAGAAGAGAGAAACTTTGAGTATAGTTAAAACTTTTAAAGTATTATTTAGCAAGACACAGAAGCAAACCTTTCCGTAAGAATAACCTTCAAAGGATACATTAATCTCTTTTATATGTATAAAAAAAAATGGAAAAAAAAATTTAAAGACAGTGAATAGTTTTTCCGCTTCAGAATTTGAATAGCCCAAAGCTTCAGACGAAGTCAAGAATAAAAATTTCAAATGCACCTTCAAGTGGATCTTGATTAAACTCATTGATATTAATTTATAATTTTTATACAAGTAATAAAAAAGTCAGAAATGAATTTTTCAAACTGCGTTATAAATTATTTTTAAAATATAAATATTGCCCCTTGAATAATTAAAAAATTTTTTTTTTTCATAATATTAAAGACTTTCACATCGAAACTTTAATTATAATAACACATTTCAGTCATAGGATTCGTTTATTTTAAAAAAATATTTGAAATTCTTGTATTTTATGTAAATGATGCTTTAATTCCTATTTGGAAAAATTAAAAATGGTGCTTTTAATCAATATTATTTATAGTAAAAACTTCTAAGCAATGAAAATATTTAAGAATTTTTAAACGTTGTAGACAGTTTTATTAAATTCAAATAAGGAATTTCAAGTCGGAAAAGTCTGATTTTTTTTTTTACATTTCTATTCTACTAAAATTTTACTTTTGCTGATAGAAAAAAAGAAAGTTTCTTTAGAAATAACGATTATTTGATTTACAGTTTGAACAATTTTTACCAATTTAAAAAAAAAAAAACCTTTGATTTACAGTCAATAAATTCAGAAAAAACTGTTTTGATAGCTTCGTGATTGACAAAGAGTTTATTACATAAAAAAGATTCAAATAATTAAAGAAGTCGTAGTCGGTAGGAGAAAAAGTCTGGTAAACAAAAGTCGAGGGCGATGGCGAGGCAAAATCGTGAATTTCAACTTCAGGTTTTAGAGTAGGATTTGTGAGCCTTTTCGATTCAGAAAAGGTGGTTCTGACGTGAACAATTTCTAATGCATGAAATACTCATTTAATAAAAAAAATTACTTGATTTTTAGTACAGATTGTATTATTGAAGAATATAATTGAATTGCCTTCTCAACATTTAATTTAACATTGACTCCTAAAATTTTGGGAAAATAAAAATTATTTTTATAAAAGAGTCAGGAGTAGGATTTTTAAAACGACTCCTTTAAAAATACTTGATGACTCAAGATTCCGATTCTCCGTCTCTGCTTTGTTTGTTCTCTTACCTGGAGGAAAAATTGCAAACTGAAAGAAGAGATAAATTTTGAGTATAGTTAAAACTTTTTTAAAGTATTATTTAACAAGATATACAAAAGCAAACTTTTCCATAAGAATAATCTTCAAAGGATACATTAGTCTCTTTCATATATATATAAAAAAAAAAAAAAAATTAAAGACAGTAAATAGTTTTCCGCTTCAGGATTTGAATAGCCTAAAACTTCAGACTATTCAAGAATAAAATTTCGAAAGCAACTTCAAGTGGATTTTGATTAAACCCATTGATATTAATTTATAATCTTTATCCAAATAATAAAAAAAAAAAATGAATAGATTTTTTTCAAACTGTATTATAAATTATTTTTTAAATAAAATAATGCATCTTGAAAATTTTTTAAATAATTTTTCATTACACTAAAATCTTTCACATAGAAACTTTTATTTTAATAACACGTCTCAGACTTAGAATTCGTTTATTTAAAAAAATTGAAATTCTTACATTTTATGTAAATGATGCTTTAATTCCTGGTTAGAAAAATTAAAAACGTTGCTTTTAATCAATATTATTTATAGTAAAACTTCTAGGTAATGAAAATATTTAAAATTTTTAAACTTATGAATTTATAATCTTTATCTAAATAATCAAAGGATGGAATATATATTTTTCAAACTGCATAAATTATTTTTAAAGTATAAATATTGCATCTTGAATAATTTTTTAATAATTCATCATTCATATATCGTTTAATAATTCATCGTTAATAATTCACCTTTCACATCGAAACTCTTATCATAATAAGTTTCTGTTTTAGAATTCCTTTATTTAAAAAAATTATTTGAAATTCTTATATTTTTTAGATAAATGATCTTCTAATTGATGTTAGATAAAACTAAAAGTGGTGATTTTAATCAATATTATTTACAGTAAAACTTCTAGGTAATGAAAATATTTAACATTTTATCAAAAATTGCAGACAGTCTTATTTCATTCAAATAATAAATGTTAGAGAAGAAGTTTTCTGCATTTCTTTTCTATTGAAATTTTACTTTTGCTGATCGAAAAAATGAAAGTTTCTTGAAGAAAAACGATTTCAATTTCCTTTTCACTATAAAATTTCTTGGAAAAATTCTAAAATCTTTCATAAAATTTTCTGAATAAAAACTATTTTTAGATTTTGAGGGACCGAATGCAAAATATTCCGTTAAGATATAATGCATTTGATAATTGCTTTTGAGATCAACCGAATATTCTAATAGAATAATTCTTAGCTTTTGGGTATATTATTTTTAAAAGAATGTAAACAAAAATTGTTTGAATAAATTTACCAAATGTATATTTTACCTATATCAATGCATTTTTACTATGTATTGCAAAACATTCTTATAGTTTCAAAGAACACTTTTGATTTGTAGTAAAAACAATTTTATACCAATTGCTCCTGTGCACTGGCAAGAGCGCCCTCCTTTGGCGTTTAAGAGAAATGATCAGTAGGCCCCGAGACTCCCACCCAAGAAAGTACAGCGCAACCATGCGCTTCTATTGAGAAACGTTTAGTTTACAGTCTCCCCTAGTTTAGTTTACGTCTTAGTTTACAGTTACCCCTAGAGAAAATATATTTAGCTCAATCTTGTTGGTCTACATACTCTCACCCGGAGAGGAAGTATTTCCGGCTTAGAAGTGAACCCTAAACTAATCTATAACTATATGTGGCATGTGTAAAAAAAAAAAGATGCGATTTCTATAACATGTGCTTCAAGTAGCTGAACCCAACCACACCCCGTTACAATCTGGTAACCTAACCTGCACATTACAAATTATATTTTTAGAACTTTAAAGTTGTATTATTTAAAACTTAAAAAAAAAAATATTAAAAATAGTCTAAATTGGCTAAATAAAAATACCAAATTAACAGCTAACAAAATATTATAGAATAGTTCAAGACAAGCAAAAGAAAAGTGAACATTTTAATTAAATTGATGTTCTATTTGTGATACATTTAATCATGCGTTTTCTTAAAAATAGAATAGCTTCTATAAAATCTTCTTTTTCATTGTTGATCCAAATTTTTATAAGCCTCAGTGCTGAGAAAAGTCTCTCAAACTTACTAGGTATGCTGCTAAAGTAGTAACTGTCTTTGTTATTGTTTGTATTATTGAATAATACAACTGAATTGCCTCCTCAACATTTAATTTTAACATTGATTCCTAGATTTATGGAAAAATAAAAATATTATTTTTATAAAAGAGTCAGGAGTTGAATTTTTAAACCAATTCTTTCAAAAATACTTGATGATTCAAGATTTAGATTCTCAGTCTCTGCTTTTTTTTTTTTTTTTTTTTTTTGTTCTCTTACCTGGAGGAAAACTTGCAAATTGAAAGAGATACATTTAGAGTATAATTAAAACTTTTAAAGTGTTATTGAACAAGATACAAAAGCAAACCTTTCCATAAGAATAAACTTCAAAGGATACATTAGTCACTTTTAAATATATATATATACATAAAATGGAAAAAAATTTAAAGACAGTAAATAGTTTTTCGCTTTAGAATTTGAATAGCCTAAAGCTCAGATTAAGTCAAAATAAAAATTTAAAATGCAACTACAAGTGGATCTTGATTAAACCCATTGATATTAATTTATTATCTTTATCTAAATAATCAAAGGAAGAAATAGATTTTTTTCAAACTATATTATAAAATATTTTTAAATAAAATATTGCATCTTGAAAATTAAAATTTTTTTATAATAATATTAAAATCTTTTACATCGGAACTCTTATTGTAATAACAAGTTTCAGTCATAGAATTTGTTCATTTAAAAAAAAAAAATTTGAAATTCTTACATTTTATGTAAATGATGCTCTAATTGCTGTTAAAAAAATTAAAAGTGGTGCTTTTAATCAATATTTAAAGTAAAACTTCTAGGTAATGAAAATATTTAAAAATTTTCAAACATATTAATTTATAATCTTTATCTAAATAATCAAAGGAAGGAATATATTTTTTCAAACTTCATTATAAATAATTTTTAAAATATAAATATTGCATCTTGACAATTTTTTTAATAATTTTTCATTACACTAAAACCTTTCACATCCAAACTCTTATTATAATGACATGTCTCAATCTTAGAATTTGTTTATTTAAAAAAAATATATACATTTGAAATTCTTATATTTTAGATAAATGATCTGCTAATTGCAGTTAGGAAAAGTTAAAAGTGGTGCTTTTTCAATGAATATTATTTACAGTATAAACTTCTAGGAAATAAAAATATTTAACATTTTATCAAAAATTGCAGACAGTCTTATTTCATTCAAATAAGAAATGTCAAGTTAGAGAAGTAAAACTTTTTCTACATTTCTTTTCTAGTAAAATTTTTACTTTTGCTGATCGAAGAAATGAAAGTTTCTAGAAGAAAAAAACGATTTCAATTTCCTTTTCAAAAAAAATTTTCTTCAGAAGATTCTAAACTCTAAAATTTCATGAATAAAAAGTATTTTTAGATTTTGAAAGCGGTAAATCGAATGTAAAAATTCCGTTAAGATATAATGCATTTGATAAATGCTTTTGAGATCAACCGAAAATTTTAATAGAATAATTCTTAGCTTTTGAGTATATTATTTTTAAAAAGACGCAAAAATTGCTTGAATATATTTTATCAAAATACGCTTCATCCACATCAATACATTTTTGCTGTGTATTGCAAAACATTTTTATGTCAGTTTCACAGAAAACCTTTTGATATACAGTGAAAAAATTTTTATATCAATTTCAAAGAACATCTTTGATTTACAGCCAATATCTTTTTATACCAATTTCAAACATCATTTTTGATTTACATTTAAAACAGTTTTATATAAATTTTAAAGAACTTCTTTGATTTAAAGTCTAAATCTTTTATATCAATTTCAAAAACATCTTTGATTTACAATCAAAATTTTTTATACCAATTTCAAAGAACACCTTTGATTTACAGTCAATAAATTCAGTGAAAACTGTTTCGACAACTTTGAGATTGAGAAAGCGTTTATTATACACAGTCCAGCCACATTAATGTGACCACCTGCCAAAAGCCAGAATAACCACCTTTGGCAGAGCGGACCGCTGCGAGACGTGCGGGAAGAGAGTCAATTAGGTTTCTGAAGGTGTTCACTGGGATGTTGAGCCATACCGACACCAGTGCCGTGACCAGCTGCGCTAGCTTACGCGGTTGAGGATCCATGGCGTGAACAACCCAATCGAGGTGGTCCCAAAGATTCGATTGGGTTTAAATCCGGTGAGTTTGCTGGCCAGGAGAGTACGGTAAACTCATCCTGGTGCTCTTCGAACCACGCACATACACTGCGAGCTGTATGACACCTCGCATTGTCCTGCTGGTAGATGCCAACATTCTGAGGAAAAATAATTCGCATGTAGGGATGGACATGGTCCGCAAGGAAAGATGCGTACTTGTGCTGATCCATCGTGCCTTCCACAATGATGAGTGCACCCAGTGAATGCCAGGAAAACTTTCCCCAAATCATAATGCTCCCTCCCTCCAGCTTGGATCCTTCCGGCAATTGTTGCAGGGTGTTTGCTTTCAGACGCTTCACGCCGCATACGCCAACGTCCATCTTTCCGATGGAGCATTTCTCTGTATTGCCTGCTGCATTAGAACAATAAACTTAAATCGATTAAACTTACTTGAATTTTAATCGATTTTTTTTTCAATATTTACAGACAGCTAGTGATTTTAAATTTTTGAATTGGATTGTTTGCTCTCGGGTCATTTTTCTGCACACTTTGCGGTAATTAAACCGGGACCTACATTTTAATGTGGATTCCGAACCACTCACAAACATTCATTTCCCTTCTAGGATTTTAACCTGAGAATTGTGGAACCAACTCTAGCCAATTCATCATCAGGCCTCCCAATATTTAAAAGCATATTAAGGAATTTTTGGAAATATATTATACATATGACACCCGTAAGTAGATGTCTGACTTAGCTCCGTGACGCTCTACAGTTATATGAGACAGAGACCTATGGCTTAAAGTGGATTCCGAACCTTTACAAACATACTTGGTACCGCCGGGACTGGAACCCGACCACCTGTAGCATCGAGCATCAGAGAACTAGACATTCCGATCTATTATTTAAATATTAATCTATTATTAAATAGAAGTAGTTAATTAAATACGAATTTAGCTACACTCAAAAATAGATATTTATTAAAAAGGAAATGACATATATATTTTTTACTGTCAAGCCAAAACCCGCTTGTTGGAATAGTCATCTGTATAAATAACACATTTTATCTCATTATTCTTCAGAAAAAATTGCACTCGCAGCACCATAGGCAGCGTATTTGATGATTATATATTTACTTCCTTGGAACGCGTGTTCAATATTCAAACTAATAAATTTGGGAAGTCGAAAAAGAAGATGGGTTCAGGGGTAAAAAGAAAATAGAAATACAAGCAAAATAAATCGTCGAAAAAAAGGCAAAACACGTGATAAGAGTTTTTATCAAAATGCGTGATTTGAAACTCGCTGTCACGAGAGTTCCAAAATGGCGGCATAAAGCAAAAAAATAAAATGGCGAAGAACGGCAACAGGAAGGAGAAAAAAAAAAAAAAACATCTCGCATAATAAAAGAAAAAAAAAAAAAAAAAGGAAGGCCAGAATTTTCTGCTTTTCCGAATTACAGCTATTTCAACTACGAAGTCAGGACAGTAACAAATATATAAAAAGAAAAAAAAAGAATTTCTCCCACGAACTTCAACTTTCATCTAGATTGTATTTCTGTAGCAAAAGGCAGAATTTTCCATTTCGGGAATAATAAATTTTACATCTCTGCTTTTTCATTTCGTTTTATTTTTACAGGGGAGGGGGCCAGATAGGGAAAAGGGGGGGGAAGGAAAATGACTTTAAAAAAGAGCAAAAGATGAGATTTTAAATCGTAAAATCCTTGGACTTTGAAGAATATATAAATGTATATTATATCAAAGTGTTTGGATATGATATACATTTTGTTTTATAATTTTTATTGGTCGTTTAAACAGTGGATCTTCCCCATGTTGTTTGCATACCATTTGCTTCTATGAGTTATGCTGAAGTAATATGTTTATGTGAATTGTGGGTTGATTTGTCGCTCTACACTCATTTTTGCACACTTTGTGCTGATTAGACCGGGTTCTACAGTTGGATTCCGAACCACTAACAAACAGACTTCAGTGTCATGGAGGTTAGTAATGGTTCGGAATCCACTTTAAATCGTAGGTCACTGTCTAATATGACTGTAGAGTGCTGGGGGTAGGACAAACAACCTTATCCTATCTCGAAAGGCAACCTTATCCTATCAAACCTTATCCTGTCTCTACACAGAAATATTTTAAAGGTGCCAACACACTTATTGAGCTTATGGCATAATCTACTAACATTAAAATACAACAGTAAGTTAATGCAACTTGATTAATTTACATTAATTTTTAAAAGTCTAATTTCCTTTCGCACATATTTCGATATTTACTTATCAATAAATCTAGGGAATAATTTCTCATCAATAAATTTATTTCTTTTGTAATTTCATTAAAGTTGAATATATGAATGTATTAATAAAAATAATAAACTATTATGTATAACACAGTTTTTAAATCATAAATTATTTTGTATGCATTTCCTTAAAATACACATTTAAGCTACGTTAACAACAATCTGCACGTAACCACTTTGCTTCATCAATCCAAAAGCAAATAAAAATCCCTAATTTCTCCCTTTTCTCGCAAGGAAAACCAACTTTTTCCCTTGCCTCTGCATTAGCATTCCCAGCCATTCTGGCACTCGATGACTTGCTGAACAATTGCGAGGGCTCTTGATGAGCAAGTAAACGCCCCGTTTGTGGATTCAGCGGGATTTTTTGTCTGTCCTCATTTTCCCTTTAGTGGTTGCGAAACAGTGGTGAAACGGCACTGAATAGTGAGAAGTGCCCGTCCAAGGGCACTGGTGTCGTTTGCCTTGTTTGCTGGTTTGTGCGTGCTCCCGGACTTTTTGGTATAGGGTAAGATTCAATTAGACCGGGTTAGTGTTTTTTCCCCTTTTAATGTCTGAGTGCATTCGAGAACAAAGGAATCAAGAGTAGGAAGGATGCAGTGGAATAGTTTCTTAACAGCTTGCTGATGAGATAATCTTTGAAAGTCTGACTTTGTGCAACGTGCAATTTCCCATAAAAGAGTGAGATAATCAGAATTTTTATTTTTATCATTTAGTCGTTTTCCTTTTTGTGGAAATGTAACCGATTTTAAACAATCGGATTTGATTATTGTTTGAAATATAGAAAAATAATTTATTGTTTTCAAATGCTGTACATTTTTACCTGAGTCATTCACCGTTAAGAATATTAGATACAAAGTGTTTGCTATATTGTACATTTCCACCACAATTTTGAGCAACTCTCAGAAATGCCAACGGAGGATTTGTATACTCCTCCTCGAGACCAAATATAGCAGTCTCTGCCTTACAAATTTATTATGCCGATCCTTGATATAAACACGGCAACTTTTAGTTCGGCTTTGCCTGAACTTTCCGCTTTTGCTTTTCGGACAAGGTTCCCTTAATTTGGGAACAAACGCTCAACCTAACAGGCAGATCCAGGCCTCATATTAATAAAAAAAAAAAAAAAGTATCAGAGAATATAGTTAAAAATAACACTAACATTCTTAACACTAATTACCGTATCATAGCAACAAATAAATGCCCAGCATAGTTATAAATACCGTTTAAAATATTCAAAAATAACCTAATAGTTATAAATAGGATGTAACTAAAAATAACAAAGTTATAAATAGGATAGAATATAGTTAAAAATAACAAAATAGTTAATAATAGGACAGAATGGACTTAATAGTTAATAATAGAACAGAATATAGTTAAAAATAACAAAATAGTTAATAATAGGATAGAATATAGTTGAAAATAACAAAATAGTTAATAATATAGAATATAGTTGAAAATAACAAAGTTAATAATATTGAATATAGTTGAAAATAACAAAATAGTTAATTACAAATAGCATATAGTTAAAAATAACAAGTAGTTATAAGGACACAATTAAGGGAATACTTTAAGGAATAGTTAACAATATTCTATCCTATTGGATAGAATATTGTTAAAAATAACACTAAAATAGGTAATAACATAAAACATAGTTAAAAATATTAACAAAGTTACAAGTAAAATAGAGAATAATATAACTTATAACACAGTTTAAAATAATATTAACATTTTATAGGTAGGACATTAGCATAATTATAAATAAACATATTTATAATGAATTACATAATATGATCAGCAAAACTTCACATTTATGTAGCTGTATTGCCGACATACTATCATATTAGAGGACAAAATTTTCTGCTAGTAAAGTATCATTACAATCACTGTTTAAAAAAGAGAGCGAGATTTGAACCACCAATTTTGAATATAACTCTCGTAGTCTTTGTTCTGAATTGAAATAGCAACATGGAAAGACTCTAACTCACTTAAGCGACGATCCCATTGGAAATAGAACAGCAAGCTTTGTACCATCATTGGTTGATGTGTAAGTGCGTAAATGAGCTTTAAATTTAATATAAAATCTATAAACAATGTTTCTAATTATGAGAAATATTTCTTTTCTTTATACATCAATAAAAATGTCTCAAACTTTTTGATAAACCCAGGGGAAGAAGAAAAGGCGTTGTGACAACAAAAAGATAATTTTCCATGTTGGACAGTAGCTTGATGAGGGGGAAAAAGAAAAATGTATTTTCTGTTTAATTCGGAAAACAGATTTTTTTCCTGGATTTACCTTCAGACCTATTAAGTCTTGTGCTTATAAATAAAAAGTATTTATAAAATAAATATTCTCTAGATATTTTGCTGAAATTAATCCAGGGAATGGGAGCTGTAACATATTTTAATTTTAGAGTGGAATTAAATTGGAATGCATAAAATTTAATCAACCAATTTATTTTGCAATAAAAAAAAAAAACTAAAAGGTATTTTTTTGGTTAATTTAAACATGACAAATTTTTATTTATTAGTTGTTAATGAAGTTTAAAAATGTAGGATTAAATTTATTAATCATTTAATAATGGATGTATATGTGAATTTCAATAAATAAGATGAAAATATATGATTATTTAAGTTTCGCTATTAAATAGAAATAAATGACAATTTTATAATGACAAAAGAATATATAGTGTTAACCTAATATCTGCAAAATAAATAAAACATTAAAAATTCCAATACTTGTTATAAAGTCAAACAGAAATGCACGGCCTTTTCATATTCAATTTTAATTTAAATGAAGTTACGGGAGTTTGAAGCATAAATTAATTAAATTTGTTCATTAAAAAAACACTTTGTTTGTAATACAGTTTAAATTTCAACTTGTCATTTCATTTTTTCCTTTTGATATTTGAAGTAATTACAGATAATAATAAAAGTAAAATTTATGATCTTTTAATTTTTAACTTATGAGCTTCAAAAATATGTTAATAAAACATTTATAAAGTTATACACTTATTAAAGTTTTTTAATTTATATTTTATAAATTCTAAAGTTATTTTGTTGAAATTTATAATTTATTTCCTAAATCTTCAAAAAATGTATTTTACTTAATTTTTTTTTCTAATTTTATTGTAAAATTTAAATAGGGTACATAATTAATTAAAACTTAAATAGAGCAATAGGGTAGGTAGGGTAATAATAGGTAAATAGGGCAATTATATACCTAAATATACATTTATTTAGGTACATAAAATAACGAATTAACAAAGTTTCAGGCTAAATCCTAGACGACTTTTTACCAGGAGCGTGAAGTCGCCACAAATTTTTCGCTTTTGTCTCATGACTCCTGAGTCGGATTTCTTATACCGATTCTCGACTTCACCCTCCCGACTCCTGACTCTTTTCCGTAAATTTTATATACTATGATCTTTACTAAAGGATTTAGAAGTATTTATGAAATAAATTGAATGACTTTTGCAGAACCATATATCTATAAAAACAGTTTGAAAACAAAATTTGTAACCGTATTTCCTACTACTGCAGTGGCCAGAGCAAGCCCCTTTGAAGTTCAGGAGAAATAGTCAGTAGCCTCGTGACTCTCACCTGAGAGGAAGAACAGCTCAACCACGCGCTTTTTATTAGTTCATAGTCTTTCCCTCAAGAGGAAATATATTTAACACATGCATTAGTCTTACAGACTATCACCCAAGGAGGAAGTATATTTCGCGCACCCTGCGTGTATTCAAGTTTCAGATTTTAGGCTTAGGCGTGGAATCCTTTCACGAATCCATAGTTATGTCTTTAAATGTGCCTGTCAGTAATTGTTTTGTGCGTGTGTAAATAAAACTGGGAGATCTCCAACATGTGCTTCACGTATCTCAACACAACCCCACCCAGTTTACAATCTGGTTGCCCAACATGTTTATGTTTTTACGACTGTAAAGTTGTATTATTTACACTAACTTAAAAAACATTCTTGTAATCAAATTTGTTTACAAAAAATATATCCTATAAAAATAACTATATCAAATTAAAGCCATAGAATAGCTTGAGACAAGCAAAAGAAATGTGTACATTTTAATCACAAATATATTATAATTGCAATACATTTAATCTTATTTTTTCGTAAAAAAATAGAATAGCTTCTATAAGATCTTCTTTCCTTGTTAATTCAAAATAAAAACTCTTTATAAACCTCAGTACTGAGAAAAGTCCCTCGACACGTACTTGGTATGCTGCTGAAGTAGTAACTGTCTTTGTTACAGATTGTATTACTAGAGAATACAATTGAATTGCCTCCTCAACATTTAATTTTAACATTGATTCCTAGACTTATGGAAAAATAAAAAATATTATTATTTTAAAAGATCCAGGAGGTGGATTTTTAAACCGACTCCTTTAAAAATACTCGATGATTTAAGATTCCGATTCTCCAACTCTGCTTTTTTTGCTCTCTTACCTGGAGGAAAAAAAAATTGCAAACTGAAAAAGAAAGAAGAGATAAAACTTTTTAAAGTATTATTTAACAAGATACAAAAGCAAACCTTTCCATTAGAATAACCTTCAAAGGATACATTAGTCTCTTTTATATACATAAAAAAATGAAAAAAAAAAAAAAAAAATGTAAAGACAGTGAATAGTTTTTCGCTACAGAATTTGAATAGCCTAAAGCTCCAGACTATTCAAGAATAAAAATTTCAAATGTAACTTCAAGTGGAAGTTTGATTAAACCCATTGATATTAATTTATAATCTTTGTACAAGTAATCAAAGGAAGAAATAGATTTTTCAAACGGCATCATAAATTATTTTTAAAATATAAATATTGCATCTTGAATAATTAAAAAAACTTTTTAATAATATATAAGCCTTTCACATCGAAACTCTAATTATAATAACGCGTTTCAGACAGAATTTATTTTAAAAAATATTTGAAATTCTTATATTTTACAGAAATGATTTTTAATTGCTCTTAGGGAAAATTAAAAGTGGTGATTTAAATCAATATTATTTTCAGTAAAACTTCTAGGTAATTAAAATATTACAAATTTTTTAAACGTATTAATTTATAATCTTTATCTAAATAATCAAAGGATGGAATATATTTTTTTCAAACTGCATAAATTATTTTTAAAGTATAAATATTGCATCTTGAAAAAACTTTTAATAATTTTTCACTAAACTAAAACCTTTCACATCGAAACTCTTATTATGATAAGTTTCAGTTTTAGAATTCGTTTATTTAAAAAAAATATTTGAAATTCTTATATTTTAGATAAATGATCTTCTAATTGCTGATAGGGGAAATTAAAAGTCGTGCTTTTAATGAATATTATTTACTGTAAAACAATTATGAAAAAATTTACAGCAATGAAAATATTTAAAATTTTATGAAAAGTTGTAGACAGTCTTATTTCATTCAAATAAGAAATGTCAAGTTAGAGAAGTAAGACTTTTTCTACATTTCTTTTCTAGTAAAATTTTACTTTTGCTGATCGAAAAAATGAAAGTTTCTTGAAGAAAAAACGATTTCAATTTCCTTTTCACTAAAAATTTTCTTGGCAAAAAATTCTAAAATCTTCTATAAAATTTTCTGAATAGAAACTATTTTTAGATTTTGAAGGAGGTAAATCGAATGTAAAAATTCCGTTAAGATATAATGCATTTGATAAATGCTTTTGAAATCAACCGAAAATTTTTAATAGAATAATTCTTATTTTTTGAGTACTTTATTTATCAAAGGAAGCAAACACAAATTTCTTGAATATTTTTTATCGAAATATATTCAAACATCAATGCATTTTGCCATGAATAATGCATTTTTGCATATATTTCCTCTACATCAATGAATTTTTGCAGTGTATTGCAAAACATTTTTATATCAGTTTCAAAGAACAATTTACAACTAAAACATTTTTATATCAGTTTCAAAGAACACCTTTGATTTACAACTAAAACATTTTTATACCAATTTCAAAAAACACTTTTGATTTACAGTGAAACATTTTTATACCAGTTTCAAATAACACCCTTGTTTTGCAATTAAAAAAAAATTATACTAATTTCAAAAAAAAATCCTTTGATTTACAGAAAACCTTTTATGCCAATTTCAAAGAACACCCTTGATTTACAATCAAAACAATTTTATACCAGTTTCAAAGAACACCTTTGATTTATAGTGGAAACATTTTTATGCCAATTTCAAAGAACACTCTTTGATTTATGGAGAAACATTTTTATACCAATTTGAAGTAACACCCTTGATGTGTATTGCAAAACATTTTTATACCAATTTCAAAGAACGCCTTTGATTTATGGAGAAACATTTTTATACCAATTTGAAGTAACACCCTTGATTTGTATTGCAAAACATTTTTATACCAGTTTCAAAGAACACCTTTGATTTACAATGAAAACAATTTTATACAATTTCAAAGAACAGCCTTGATTTACAATGAAAACATTTTTATACCAATTTCAAAGAACACTTTTGATTTATAGTGAAAACAATTTTATACCATTTCCAATTCTATATCGTTTTCAATTTTTTTTTTTTTTTTTACAATTGAAACCACTTTCAATTTCATATTTGATTCATTTTCAATAAATTCAGTAAAAACTCTTTTGGCAGCTTCATGATTGAGAAAGCGTTTATTATATAAAAACGATTCTAATGTTTAAAAAATTGGTAATCGATAGGAGAAAAATCTGGTGAATAGGGTGGATGAGGCAGAATGTTCAATTTCAACTCATTCAGGTTTTAGGGTATGATTTGTGAAACATGAAGTCTTGAGATTTCGTGAAGAAGAATAAAGCCTCTTCGATTCAGCAACAGCGGTTCTGATGACAACAATTCCTAATGCATGAAAGATTCCTTTAATAAACGATTACTTGATTTGTGTAGAAAAAATATTATAGTTCCTCGTCCCGAGAGGAAATATATTTAGCGCATCCCAACGCATTAGTTGGTCTACAGACTCTCACGAAGTATATTTAGCGCACCATGCCCGTATCCCAGTTACTGGTTTTCAGCTTAAAAGTAGAGTCCTTCATGAAATGTCTTCTTTAAATACGCCTTTAAATGTGTTAAATTCTTAGAAATAAATGCTAGTAGATTAAAGTGAAAAAAAATTGATTGTAAAATCTCTAACGATAATGATTATTTATTTAATCACAGTAATATCATTTAAACTACTTATTTAAAATCATAGATCTTTAATTTTGGAATATATTTATTATATTTGAAAAAAAAAAATTTTGATCCGGCTAACTAAAAAATCATTTTATTAATTTATAAATAAATGTTTAAATTTTGTTTCATTTTTGAAAAATTTCTCATTGTAAACACTAAAGGGGCGTTCTTGAAGTTGTAAGAGGAAGCACGGTTACAAGAATACAATAAAAGTTCGAAAAATTAATTGAAAACTACTGAAAATCATCTTTATAGTTAATTAGCAATTTATGAAATGTAGTAATAGAGTGATTAACTATGATCGATATACCTTGTAATCGTAATTATGAGTAGGATATTAACATCAAGACTTCGACTTTGAATTTCATGTAATAGTATCAGGATATGGATTATCGAAATAATACATACACTGAAGTGACAAAAGTCATGGGATACCTCTTAATATCGTGTCGGCCCTCCTTTCGCCCGGCGAAGGGCAGCAACTCGACGTGGCATGGACTCAACAAGTCGTTGGAAGTCTTCTGCAGGAATATTGAGCCATGCTGTCTCGATAGACGACCATAATTGTGAAAGCGTTGATGGTGCAGGATTTTGGGCACGAACAGACCTCTCGATGATGTCTCATAAATGCTCGATGGGATTCATGTCGGGCGATCTAGGTGGCCAGATCATTCGTTGGAATTGTCCAGAATGTTCTTCAAACCAATCGCGAACAGTTGTGGCCCGGTGACATGGCGCATTGTCATCCATAAAAATCCCCATCGTTGTTTGGGTACATGAAGTCCATGAATGGCTGCAAGTGATCTCCAAGTAGGTGAACATAAGCATTTCCAGTCAATGTTCGGTCCAGTCGCACCAGAGGACCAAGTCCATGCCATGAAAAAACAGCCCACACCATTACGGAGCCACCACCAGCTTGAACAGTGCCTTGCTGACAGTTTGGGTCCATGGCTTCGTGGGGTCTGCGCCACACTCGAACCCTACCATCAGTTCTTACCAACTGAAATCGTGACTCATCGGACCAGGCCACGGTTTTCCATTCATCTAGGGACCAACTGATATGCTTACGTGCCCACGAGAGTCGCTGCAAGCGATGTCGTTCTGTCAGTAAAGGCACTCGAGTCGGTCTTCTGCTGGAATAGCCCAAGAAAGCCAAATTTCTCCGCACAGTTCTAACAGACAAGTCCCTTGTACGTCCCACATTGATTTCTGCGGTTATTTGACGCAGTGTTGCTTATCTGTTAGAATTTACGACTCTTTGCAGACGTCGCCGGTCTCGGTCGTTAAGTGCAGGCGGTCGACCACTGCGCTGTCCATGGTGGGATGTTATGCCTGAAATTTCATACTCTCGGCACACTCTTCACACAGTGGATCTCGGAATGTTGAATTCCCTAACGATTTCCGAAATAGCATGACCCATGCGTCTAGCTCCAACTAACATTCCGCGTTCAAAGTCTGTTAATTCCCGTCGTGCGGTCATCATCACGTCAAAACCTCTTCACATGAATAACTTGAACAGAAATGAAAGCTCTGCGAAAGCACTGCGCATTTATACCTGTTCTACGCGATGCTACTGCCATCTGAAAATTTGCATATTGCTATCCCATGACTTTTGTCACTTCAGTGTAAGTAGTAACGTGTAACTGACTCTGAGAATATGACATCGTGATGCTTAATGTTTTTAAGATGGATCTGGCTACGGCAAGGCGTCCGTTGCAGCGACAATAAGTAGTTCAGAATAAAAGGCGAAGCGAAATGAAGAGATTTAGATTCATCAGGAAATTTCCCCCTTATATTTATTCTGTTTTAGTTGAAGAAAGAATAACTGGTCATTAAACTAATCCATTTGTGAATGTTATTAATTAAAACTGATTGCATTAATTTTTCGTTTTCTGTTTTTACTCCAAATGATTTAAAGTGAAAGCATTTTAGTAATAATAGCAACTGTTTGGCGTTGGATAAACTCAAAGGCTCTGGCGATGAACAGAATAATGAGATTGCATATTTAAAAAGTTCTGATTCAAATATGCAGCCCGAAGGATTACATTTATATTAGAATTTCTATAAGAAAATTTAACAAGAAAGTATAAAAAACTTAATGCATATTCTAAAAATGCTAATTTTCAATTTTTGCTAATAACAATTCTTCAGAAAAAAAAAAACTACTATAGTTAAAAAAACAAATCTTAATCCGTTAAAATGTTAATGTTAAATATTATTAAAATGCAATACTGTTATTGAATTACATACATTTTCTTGTAAATTGGCAAAAATATGATGACACGAGCCTGCCGAGTCCTGCAAGCTCCCTTTTGAAATAACACTATTTCATTACTACCCTATTTTACAGGATGACATGGAGTCTTCGAAATCAATGCAAATAATTAACACCTAACTCATTCGCAAATGCACGGAGTCTGGCATACCCATGGCAATAATACTCTGCAGGAAACCATATTCTTAATAAGGAGACAGTTCAAGACGTGGAATACATATTCAAGAAGCCCAACACGCTCCTCTGGATTATTTAATTTATCGGTGGATGTAATTCCGTGGAGGCTCTCTCTCTCTCTGAAGCTCTTCTGGACCGAAATCGTGGTGGACTCGGACGAATGGATATTTCTAATTATTGCTTTATTATGTGGCATCTCGGAGTTATTAGCTGCGACCGTCCATCGCTCGGTTCGAGAGAAATCGATGAATGGAATGGGAGGTTAGAGGATTTCTGTTGAAATTGAGATTGAGTCATCGATTTCGATTGTGAGTTGGATGTATTAATTTCATACGACGGCGGATTCTGAACTATGTGCTGTTACATTTATTATATCCAAAGAAAATTATGAAGACTGTTGTTGTATATTAATACATCAAATAAAATTGGAACAACTACAACACAAATTTCTTATGGATATTATATTTAATTAGCAATTTATGAAGTGTAGTAATAGAGTAATTAACTATTATCAATACTCCTTGCAGTTGTAATTATGTAAAATATTAACTTGCAATTTTGAATTTCATGTAATAGTAGCAGGAGACGGATTATCGGAATAATACATAAGTAGTAGCATGTAGTTGACCCTGAGAATATGTTATCACGATATTTGACGTTTTTAAGATAGAATTTGACTACTGCATGATATCTCTTGTTGCGACATCAAATATTTCAACCTAGGTTGTGAAGCGAAATGAAGAGGTGTACCATCATCAGGGAATTTCCCCTTATATTTATTCTGTTTTAGTTGAAGAAATAAGAATTGATCATGAAACTAATCCAGTAGTAAATGTTATTAATTAAAACTGATTGCATTCCATTTTTGTTTTCTGTTTTTTTTGGAAATGATTAAAAGTGAAGGTATTTCAGTAATAACAGCTACGGTTTGTGGCTGGATGAATTCGAAGACTCTGGCGGTGAATCGATTGCCTGCAATAATTACAGTTCTGATTCAGATATAGAATCAGAAGGATTACATTTATATTTGAATTTCTATAAGAAAATTGAACAAAAAGTATAAGAAATTTAATGCATATTCTAAAAATGCTTATTTTCAATTTTTGCTACTAACAATTCTTCAAAAAAAAAATTTGAGAAACAAATCTTAATCCTTTCAGAAATTAACATTGAAAATCATTAAAAATACAATGTTGTTATTGAGAACATACACCTTTTCTTGTAAATGGGTATAATATATTGCTCATAATGACACGAGCTATTCGATACCTGCAAGCTCTCCTTTAAAACAACAATATTTCATTACTAACCTATTTTACAGGCTGACATGGAATCACCGAAATCAATGCAAATATTTAACACGTAACTCATTTGCAAATGCACGGTCCGGCATACTCGTTGCAATAATACTCTGCAGGAAAACATTCTTAATAAGGTGACAGTTCAAGACGTGGAATACATATTCAAGAGGCCCAACACGCTCCTCTGGATTATTTAATTTATTGGTGGATGTAATTCAGTGGAGGCTCTCTCTCTCTCTCTGAAGCGCTTCTGGACCGAAATCATGTTGGACTTAGACGAATGGATATTTCTAATTATTGCTTTATTATGTCGCATCTCGGAGTTATTAGCTGCGACAGTCCATCGCTCGGTCGAGAGAAATCGATGATTAGAATGGAAGGTTGGAGGAATTCTGTTGAAATGTAGATTGAGTCATCGATTTCGATTGTGAGTTGGATGTATTAATTTCATACGACGGCGGTTTCGGAACTATGTGTTGTTAGATTTAATTATATCGAAGGAGTAAAATAAAGAAATTCTGAAGAATGATGTTGTATATTATTACAGCAAATAAAATTGGAACAACTACAGTAAAAAATTTCTTATAAAAATTATAGTTTATTAGCAATTTATGATGTGCAGTAATAGAGTGATTTATTATGATCAATATTCCTATATGTTTATGTAAGATATTAACATCGACACTTCGATATTGAGTTTTATGTATCAGGGTATGGATTATCGAGATAATGCATATGTAGTAGCATGTATTAAACGTTGAGAATATGTGACATGCTCTCAGGTTTGACGTTTTTAAGATGGATTCTGTCTATGGCAAAGTAAGATACCTGCTCTTGCAACACCAAATATTTTAAGATTTCCTTCAAATATATACGCAAAAATATTTTGAGACCACCAAATATTGATTATGAATATTTATACACCTAATAGTTTGAGATATCTTGTTTAAATAATTTGAGACCTTCGATTTTTAAGTTTCGTAATAATATCAGAATATGTATTATCGGTGTAATAAATAAGTAATTACATGTAGTTAACGTTTAGAATATGTGACATCGTGATTTCAGGTTTGATATTTTTAAGATGGAATCTGACTACGCAAAGACACCTGTTGTTGCGACATCAAATATTTCAGCCTAACTTGCAAAGTGAAATGAAGAGGTGTAACTTAATTCATAGAATTTCCCTTTATATTTATTCTGTTTTAGATGAAGAAAGATTATTGGTGTGGCTAGTTTTTTTGCTCTAAGGTAATTTTGTGCACACTTTAATCTAATTAGACAGGGACCACCAGTTTAATGTGGATTCCGAATCTCTAACAAACATCCATACCATCGCAAGGATTCAAATACGATGCCTGCGGCCCCAAACGCCGAAGAAAGATGAATTGAAACTAATCCAGTAATGAATGTCATCTTAGAGCTGCTTTGCTGCCTTTTGTGGTTATTCTTTGAAAATAAATTTTTATTCTGTAATCAATTATGTAGATGGATCAACAGCCCATCCTTATAAAGAGATTACAATCTCTTGTTCTGTCTTAGTTGTTATTAAAATAAATATAGTTCACTAATTCAAAGATTGTGTGTGTGTGCGCGCGTTCGGTTTTTTGAAATTATCCAGATTGAAAGATATTAATTTATCAGTTCTATAGATTATTTAAAATATATTAAACATAACTCTTGGTATAACTTTTGGAGATAAAAACATGCATTTAAATTTCTCCATTTCTAATTGGAGAAATTTTTGAGAACTTGGCCCAAGCAGTGTCATTGTTGTAACTAACATTTTTGCAAGGTTCATAACTGAGTCTTTTCGATTTCAGAACAGTTATACACTCATGTCCATAAATTAAGGATAATGAAGTTCAGGCAAAGAAAAGAAGCAAAACAAATTTGACTTATTTGTAAAGTCTATTTATTAAACAAAAGGTAAAGAACAAAAAAAGATGCTATATGTTTGACATAATTAATAAAAATTGCGATTTTTACTCCCTGGAGCAAATTTCAAAAAAGAACCTATTTACAAAAAACAGTAATACATGGTTAGTATGATGGTTATTATGGAGTATGTCTCCCGGACGATGCAATACAGGCCTTACAACGCCTAGGCATGCTGAGTATCAAATTATCAATCTGATCTTGGGGAATATTACACAACTCATCAAGCAATGCCCTCCGAAGTACCGGTTGACAGGTGGGAGGGGGTTGACGGCTGCAATTCGTCTACCAAGCATATCCCACACATCCTCTATTGGATTCAAGTCCGGTGAGTATGCTGGCCAATTCATACGGGTGATATCCTCCAATTGAAGGCATTCGTCTACAAGGTTTGCACGGTGAGGACGAGCGTTGTCATCCATAAACAGAAATTCAGCACCCATGGCGCCCCGAAACAAACGTACATGTTGTTCCAGAATGACATCCCGATAGATGTGGCCTGTCATCGTTATACTCTGAACATGCAGGTCAGTTCTGGAACCAACAATAATTCCTCCCCAAACGAGCCATCCTGCACCACCGAAACGGTGTCGTTCAATGGTGTTCTCTTGGTGGTAACGGGTACCTGGCGCTCTCCATATGAAAGTCCGGCGAGAATCAGACTGCAAACTAAACCTGGACCGGTCGGAAAACATCACACAAGACCACTGTTGCGGTGTCCACAATGCGTGCTCTCTACTCCAGGTTAATCGCAGGCCACAGTGAGTTATGGTAAGTGGAACACATCTGACAGGCCTACGAGCATATATACCAATGTGCCCTAAGCGTCTGTACACGGTCTGCCTTGAAACTGTCGTACCGGTAGCAGAAGAGAGCTGACGAGACAGGTCTGAGGATGTGCTCCGTCTGTTTCTTTTGGCAGTAACTGCTAAATACCGGTCCTCATTCGACGTTGTAACTCGGGGGCGACCTGTGCTGTAACATCTACTCACATTACCATCATTTTGGAATCGTTGCCAAAGCCTGGAGATGACACTCTGGGCGATTCCAAGTTCCTCGGATACTTCCAGCTGGGTACGTCCACATTCCAGTCGTTCGATAATTCTACCACGTAAAAAACCATCCAAATGCTTCCTTTGTGCCATAACTACATTGCATTTTAATTTGAACAATTTTACTTCTTTGCCACCATTCCTTATATACCCCTCTCTTACACTCTCATCATTGTGACGTACTATCCCGCGCCATCTGGTGGTTTCCCTGTAATTTGCATATTCTTCTTCAAGATGTGTGTGATAATTCTACAGGTGAAATTTTTATTTTAGAGTTCAATTTCTGTGTGATTCTGAATTATCCTTAATTTATGGACCTGAGTGTAGTATAGAATCGTCTCTATCGAATGTTACTATATTGACGACTATATTACGAATGTGACATACTTTTTGCAACTTCATGTATTTGCTAGGGATTGTGCATCACCAGTATTCAGTATAATTAAGTCAATATATTTCAGTATAATTATATTGAATGCTCGATTAAGCATGCATTTGCATTTCTTATTGGAGACATTTTTAAGAACTAGACCCAAGCAGTCTAACTTTTGTACGTGACATTTCTGTCAGATTCTTGAGTCTTTCAGAACAGTTATAGTATAGAATCGTCTCTAATATTAGCGTTTTGCCATTACGATTACGAATGTCATATTTTGCAGCTTCATATAATTCCTATCGATTATTTCTTCTATTTTAGGTTAAACGGTATAATAAAACCAATATTTTTACATAATAACTAGGAATTCTGTTAAAATTCTAATATTGAATGTAAAGAGATTACTGAAAACAAGTTGCATTAATGCTTCCGAAATTGAGATTACGAATTAATCATGAAACCACAAAAGCTCGTCTTTGAAATGATAAAAGTCCGGATTAATTTATTATTCCTAAATAAAAATCCCCTTTGGAATCTGCAAATATCTCCCTCAACATAATAGCGTTTGACTATTTTCAAGTCCCTCAGGATCTGAAATCTATGAAACTGGTGAGAACATTTAATAGCGTCCTCATTTGTCAACACACGCTCTGGTGAAATCATTGTAATAAGCACTCCCTAAACCCTGTTATTAAGAAGTTCAAAACGTGGAGTACATATTGAAAAAGCTTGAAACGATCCTATGTATAATTTAATTCATTGGTATAAGCAATACACAGGATGTTTCTCGTGTAAAGGAAGGTTTCCTGACCAAAATCATGGCGAACTTCGACGAATGGGTATTTGTAATTATTGTTTTATTACGTCGTATCTCGGAAGTTATTAGTTGAGAGCGTCCACTGTCTGCTGTTGATAAATATCGACGATTGGAATTGAAAATTATAGGAAATCTGACGAAATTAAGATTGAGGTTTCGATTTTGAGATGAACGTATTAGTTTTATGTGATGAGAAAAGAGAAGTGTTCGAATATGACATATGCTGATGGGTTTAATATTGCACAAATATGTTATATTTACAGTTATATTAATTACTAAAAATAAATTACGAAGATTAATTATACTGAATGCTCCATTTAATTGAATCCAATTGAATGTCATTTCTAGGGAAAATTTGACTTCTGCTCTTCCTGAATTTCATAAAATGAATTTCAGTAGGATTTGTTGTTGCTATTGAATATCCGTGTCTTTTGGAGTGCCACCAAGCAGCCTAACTTTCGAATGCGAGAAATATACATGTTATCACAATCGCCATCGAATCTCATTGGAGCATGTGACAGCAACCGGTGCTTACAGCCGTTTCGACCTTGGCACATCAATTTTACTGTTTGTTATTTTTTCCCTCTTGCTTTCGTCCCCAGTTTGAACCCCCGTAGTTCAATTATCGCACTGCTCCTGCAATTTTGAATGATTCCCCCTAAGATGAGGTCGCAACATCTAACATTCTATGGATTACTCCTGGACATCTTTCGCGTTGACATTAGATCTTTCGTTTTTGGACAGATCGTGCCTTTCTCAAACCAAGCTTTCTTAGTACGCCAATTCATTTTTATATTGCAACTCACTATATTTACATCTGTTATATACTCAGAGAATATGCGCAGAGATATATAGATATTATTCTAGATATTATGCTTATATGCGCAGAGATAGATAGATATTATTCTAGTCAAAATCAGTGGTAATTTGATTATGTGTCACTAGACTTTAAGTTTAATTGCTGAAAAAACTTTCTAGATTTCGAATCATTTTTTCACGTTTTAAATTTAATTAATTTAATGAAATTGTTATTTGTGCAACAAAAAAAAAAAAAAAAAAACTGTGAAACTATATAATTTAATAAACAGACCTATTCCAATGATTCATCTCTTATAAATTATAGTGAAGTACTCTTAATTATTAAATGCTTTTATAATCTTTAATTGACAATTGTCTACTATTACACAATAATAAATATTTATTGTGTAATAGTAGATAATAAACTTGTTTACTCTTAAAGTATGTAATATATTTTAAACGGAAATAATTTTTGTTTTATGGTTTTTCATTGCCAAAAATATTAACTGATTCTATATTATTTAAAGATCCAGCGTTTTTCCCATGATATGAAAGATGCTTAGTGTGAGAACGTGAGTAATTCCGGTCTGGGAAAACATTCAGAAGAAAATGTCCACATTTGCTTTGTCTTAATAGAGAAAATAAAATTTGAAAGACTTCCAGAAAACAGTCGCCTTATCACTGCAGGATTCGCTCACCTTCTCCATCAAGCCGGCATTCTAGGTTAGCTGACATTATTTTCTTAGAAAATAAATTTAATAGTTTTGTTATTGTTGTTGAACATCAGTGATCCTCGTGTTCTGTATATATTCGCCGAACACCCCATAGAAGTGAGGGGTGCACACGGTCTTTAGGAAGAACTTTCAAGTGTAACTTCTTCACATTTGAATAACGTATGGTCAAAATCCTGAAAAACTCCCACCAGGCAATCTAATTATCGATGCGAGGCGCTTCACACATATTCTCGCAATTGCCAACAAGTCTCCCTCATTTTTAAGGTCGATCTTATAAAAAACTATCAGCCCCTACACATATGAGTTGTCTTGCACTATAGATGAATTCGTTCCATTGATTCACCATTGGGTGAAATTTAATATTTTAAAAAATTTTTTTTTTAATGTTAAACATTATCATAGTTATCGCCAGAAGAATGTTAGAAAATAAAAAGGTATATTTTATCTATTTAAAAAATTGGCAGAAATTTTAGTAAGGGAATTTAAATTAAAAGGTTAAATAATTAAGTTGGTTAAATTAAAAAGTTATATTAACAATCATAATTTTGTTAATATAACTTTTAATTTATCCATACAATTCTCAAAACTATTTTTATTAGCTAAAAAGGTATGCAATCAAAGATTAAAAATAACGTTTTCCATCCAAAATTAATTAAAGTTCAAATAAAAAGTCTGTAATGGACAAGAAAAAAATAGTTGTTCTGAACTAGAATTACTCCCGTATATTTCGCGTCGTCTAATTTAATTAATGAAATTCCAATACTTTTATTTTATTCCGCAAACTATTTAGAATTAGACGAATTTCAATTACGCAGCAATTCTTTTCCCTGCTAGAAATTGGTATTTAAAGAATGGGGGAAATTTTAGGGTTTTTATTTTTCGAAAGCATTCTCATTCCAAATTCAGTCAAATTAAGAAATAATATAGTATGATGAAATTCAAAGATAGTTTAATCCATAGATTTTGTTTTTTTACATTTTTAGTTCGAATTGACTTTTATTATATTTATGCACATAATTGTATTTTTTTTATTACTATTAGTTAGATATAAATAGTAAGTAAATATATCATTGCTTTCAATAAGTTCTATACAGTGAAGAAATAATTATTAAGAATTTGAATCGTCATTAACGTATATAGTATATGTTGATTTTATATGTGATTCTTACTTTTTTTTTGCAATATTTATGGATATATTTATGAACTTTTCTATTTGATATCGTAAATATTCAATACATGTCTGCTTTCAATTATTCTATCTATGTGATTTATTATGCGACTCGTACTTTTTTTTTTTTTTTTTTTTTTTTTTGCAATGTTCATGTATATAAATGTATTTTATTCTACCAAATAAGATGAAAGAAAATAAATTTAAATATTCAATATATACCTACTTTCAACAAACTGTATTCCATTTGAAATAAAAAAAAAAAATCAAAAAGTGAATATAAAGCTCTCATGAACATATTGCTAAAATATGTGTACTTATTTTGCAATATTTATGCTTTTTTTTACAATATTTTTTTCTGCCAGATATACTGAGATATGAAATATTATTGAATTTCTTTATTATATGCTTATTTTTTACAAGTTATATCCCATTAAAAATTAAGAAATAAAAATCTTCGTTAGAAATAATACGTTTATAATTTGTTTCTGTGAAAATGATGTGTAGAATATATTGAATTCGTTTATTTTCTTATATATATACTAGTATTATGTGTATGTACATTCCATCATAAATAAAAGTTCTTGGAAATTCAATTTTTATTCTTCGGATCTGTTATTTTATTCCAAAAGTTAGTAGCTACAAAATACTAGAAAATTAATTTCGTTCTAGATCGATTTATTAATTTTGTAATTTTAATAATAACTTGATAGCAAGAATAGTCTTATTTTTACTATTGCCAGCCTTAAAAACTTAGACACCATTAGATCAGTTATAGACAAAAGGAAGGTTATCTATCAGAAAATTTTATTGTTGTTGTTCCAATTTTATTTGCAGCATTAATATACAAACGTAATCTTCAGAATTTCTTTACTTTACTCCTTGGATATAATTAAATCTACCAGCACATAGTCAGGAATCCGCCATCGTATGAAATTAATGCGTCCAACTCACAATCGAAATCGATGATTCAATCTCAATTTCAGCAGAATTCCTCCAACCTCCAATTTTCCATCCATTCATTTCTCTCGACCGAGCAATGGACGGTCGCAGTTAATAACTCAAGTTGCTACATAATAAAGCAATAATTAGAAATATCCATTCGTCTAAGTCCACCATGATTTCGGTCCCGAAGAGCTTCAGAGAGAGAGAGAGAGAGAGAGATCCTCCACTGAATTACATCCGCCAATAAATTAAATAATCCAGAGGAGCGTGTTGGGCCTCTTGAATATATATTCCACGTCTTGAACTGTCTCCTTATTAAGAATATGGTTTCCTGCAGAATGTTATTGCAACGAGTATGTCGCACCGTATTATTGCAAATGAGTTAGATGTTTAATATTTGATTTGATTTCAGAACCATGTCATCTTTTTAAAAATGGGCATCATAAATTGTTGCTTTAAACTATAATTTCACTATAAAAAATTTTTATTAGCTATAGTTTTCCAATTTTAAAAGCTGCAATAATATAACAACATGTTTTAGTTATTTTTAATGATAAATTCTTAAAGGTTTAAGATTTGTTTTTAAATACAATTTTTTTCAGGAATTTACTCTTTGGCAAAAATTAAATTTACCAGCACATAGATAAAATTACTATTTTATGAATTTACATCCAACTTGTAGAAATTCAAATATAAATCTAATCATTAAAACAGTATATTTGAACCTCCTCATCTGTTTCACTACCGAGCGATGGACTGTCGCAGCTAATAATTCATCGCGAGATGCGACATAACAAACGACAAACAGTTTGTATTATTAATAAAATCATTTCACTTTCAGGATTGCAGAGAGAAAACAGAAAAGTAAATGCAAATGCAAGCACCAATAAATTAAATAACAAACAATTTTTTGGGCCTATTGATATAAATTCTGTCAAATTCAACTGAAAGCACGTTAGAATGTCGGTTTCCTGCAGAGTGATATCAGGATAAAAGTATTCCGGATCGGGCATTTGCGAATATAAGGGTTAAATATTTGCATTGATTTCAGAATGACCAAGTCATTCTGTTTTAATCCAGAATTTAAAATTAATCTTGAAAGGAGTTTTTTCAAGACTCGAAAGAACAGTTTCTTTATGAAAATAGTTTTCAGTCAATTTTCAAGAAAGGTATTAATGTAATATTACAACATTGATTTCTCAATGATTTTCAATGTTAAACTCCTTGAAATCGATTGGCCTTTTTTTGAAATATTGTTTTTTTCAAAGCTTTAATTTATCTCCAAAAATTAGAAAATATTTCTTTTACTGTTAGTATCAACACATTTTCTGTCCTTTTGTACTGAATTATTTTTAAAACTAGAAATTCAAATATATGCATTTGACCTCAATATTAGATATTTTTAAAAAAAATGGCATGATCGCGCCTATCCATTTTTTTTTATTAAGGCAAAAGCCGTTTGTTCAATTAGTTATCTATTTAAATTCTTGAGTATTTATCATTTCATTTTAATAAATTTTTTATCTAACACATTTAAAAGTATTTCATTGCCAGGCATTGCAACAGTAAAATAAAGGACGAAGATGATATTGAACTATTAACATCATTTTAAAAGTATGGTTTTCTCCTAAAATCATTTTGTGCACCACAGGCTTAGACAGAGATTTCGAATCACTAACAGGCATCCTACCATCTGTTCAATATTTGAACTTGAAGCCTTTTGAAATCGGGCCAAAGGAGATGGCCATAGGAATAAAAACGCCATTACTAAATATATGAGAACTTAAAATTTTTTTTTCTAAGAAAAAAACGCATAATACACGATAAGAGTTTTATCAAAATGCGTTTTGAAACTATATGTCACGAGATCTAAAATGGCGGAATTTCAAAGAAAATGGCTAAGAACGGTATAAATATTTAATTATTAATGTAGACATCTAATTTAACATGAATTAATTAAAAGAAAAAAATTAAAAAAAAAAAATTTTTAGTCTTCTGAATCAAAAAAACTATTTCAACTAGAAGTCGGGATATGTAACAAAAATATAACAAAAAAAAAAAAAAGAATTTCTCCCTCGAACTTCAACTTTCATCTAGATTGTATTTCTGTAGCAAAAGCCAGAATCTACCATTTGGGAAATAATAAATTTTACATCTCTACTTTTTCATTTCGTTTTATTTTTACAGCCAGCCAGGGAAACAGGGGGAAGGGTGGGGAAATAACTTTAAAAAGCTGAAGACAAGACTCTAAATCGTAAAATCAGGGGACTTCGAAGAATATTCCTGTTCCATTTCTTCAAGATGGCATTGATACAGTGTTTTATATGCAAAGTTAAAATCTTTAGCATTTCTCATACGTTTCCTTTGAGTTTGCATACTTTTAGAGAGATATGATGACGATTACTATTGCTATATCACAAATTTGATTTACAAATTTTTATACCAGAAATTTAAATGGAAATATTGTTATCTGTAAACATTTATTCTAAATGTTTGAAAAATTACTTAAAAAGTATGTTTAAATAATAATATTTCATTAGGTGACTTTTTAATAGTAGGAAACTTTTTCTCATACGACATTGCTTTTCTTAAATAGATGGTGATTATCAGTACACTGATTAATGTATAATGAGTTAATGTTTATTCTCTTACATAAATATTTTCATCTAATATATAAATTTGCCGGGAAGATTTTAAAAAAGCCGGAAGACTCTCAAAATGCTGTAAAATCCGGGGATTTCGAAGAATATTCACAATGTTCCATTTCTTCAAGATGGCATTGGTACAGTGTTTTAATGCAAGGTAAAACATCTTTAAATTTCTCAAACCTTTCTTCTTATGTTTGCATATTTTAGATGAGCCTTCAAGACGATTACTATTGCTAATCAGAAATTTTGATTTTGAAGTCGGCTGCTAAATTGAATGAAAAATTGACTGTATTTTGCATAAGTTGCAATTTTTTAAAAAGTATAATTAAATGAAAAGATTTCAATGTGCTCGAATTGTTTTAATTTTTTTGACTTTCTCAAAAAATGATTATTAATATCCTAATGTACATTGAATAATGTTTATTCTCTTACACTGATTTTCATCTAATATAAGCCCATTACAATGCAAGGTCATTTTAAAATTCTGGGAAAAATCTTGTCACTTTTTGATGCCATGTCGTTCCCCCTTCTTCAAAAAAATTCAGTTCAAATTTGAGCTCATTTGTACGACATTGCCGTGGTGGATCTTTTTCCTAACAGTGTCATTTTGAAAGTGAGACTTTTTTTATAATCACCCTGTATATTATTGCATTTGGTTTCAACTCAAACCTTTTAATTTTTTAAAAATATCGTCCCAATGAATTCTTCTTTCTTTATGTACGTTTTTTAAGTGTTAGAAAACTTTTCGAATATAATTTTTAAAATAACTTTCATAGATTATTAAATTTTTCAATATTTACAGATATTTTCATCATATTTATTTAATTTAATATGACCATTTAGTTTTTTTTAACAATAGATATTTAACAAAAAAAGAAAAGTGATTTTTTTTTACATTCCTTTTTCTAAATCACTTTTTTGCCCATGTGTTGAATTAAAAATCTATATAATTTTTAAATTATTTTATCACATTATTTTTTTGGATACCTTAAACGTAATAATGCAGTTTTCAAAATTGCATTTCATTTTAGAACTGCGAACATTTATTTTCCTTTTCTTTCAAATAAGTTAGTCGAGAATTCTCATAAAATCGCGCTCACAGCACCACAGGCAGCGAATTTGATGATTATAAATTTACTTAATTCGAACGCAAGTTCAAAATTGAAACTAATAAATTTGGGAAGTCGAAAAAAAGAAGATGGGTACATGAGTAAAAAAATAGAAATAGAAGCAAATAAATCGTCAAAATAAAAAAAGAAAGAAACGCATAATACACGATAAGAGTTCTTATCAAAATGCGTGATTTGAAACTCGCTGTCACGAGTTCCAAAATGGCGGGATAAAGCAAAAAAAGAAATGGCGAAAAACGGCAAAAAAAAAATGGAAGAAGGGAAAAAAAAAAATCAGCCCGAATTACAGCTAATTCAACTACGAAGTCGGGACAGTAACAAATATATAAAAAAAAAAAAAGAATTTCTCCCTCGAACTTCAACTTTCATCTGGATTGTATATCTGTAGCAAAAGGCGGAATCTTCCATTTGGGAATAATAAATTTTACATCTCTACTTTTTCATTTCGTTTTATTTTTTACAGGTGGGGGTAGATATTGAAACGGGCGTGGAGGAAATAACTTTAAAAAAAAGCAGAAGATAAGACTCTAAATCGTAAAATCCGGGAATATTCCTGTTCCATTTCTTCAAGATGGCATTGATATAGTGTTTTTATATGCAAATTTAAAACCTTCCGGATTTCCCATACCTTTCTTCTTGAGTTTGCATACTTTAGAGAGCTTTGATGGTGATTACCATTGCTATATTAAAATTTTGATCTACAGATTTTTTATATCAGAAATTGAATGTAAAATTTTAATCTGTAAACATTTATTCTAAATGTTTGAACAATTACTTAAAAATATGTTTAAATGATAACATTTCATTTGTAGCTTATAATAGTTAAATTTTACTCATTTAGCATTACTTTCTCAAATAGATAATGATTATCAATACCCTGAACAAATGTTTAATGAATTAAGGTTTTTTTCTCTTACAAAAAGATATTTTTATCTAATATAAATTATAAATTTGTTTCGCTTTTACTTTTTATCAAAATATTGTCCCAATGAATTTATCTTTTTGTGTGCATTTTGAAGTGTGATAAGAAGCTTTTTGAATATGAATTTTTAAAGAAGTTCCATCCATTATTTTTTACAGATAGCTTTGTGCTAATTAAACTGGACCCACAGTTTAATGTGATTTTTAATTTTCAATTTTGATTTCAGTTTTGTGATTTTCAATTTTTGATTTGGATTGTTCGCGCTACGGTTATTTTTCTACACAATTTGTGGTAATTGTACCGGGACTAACAGTTTAACGTGGATTCCGAACCACTATCATTCCACCGCCAGAATTCGAAATTGAAGCCAGTTGTACCAAAGGCCAGATCCCCATTGGCCATCGGGCCGCTATTAAATTAGATGAGGAGTTATATTTTTAACTATATTGTAGGTATATACACTTTTATACTATTTGCTTTAATGAAAATATCTATTATTAAATATATTTAATTATTAATCTATTATTAAATAGAAGTATTTAATTTAATAGGAATTAAGTGTCAGTTAACAGTAGATTTTTTAAAAAAAAAGAAATGATTTTATTTTTTTGTCAAGCCAAAAACCGTATGTTGAATTAGTTGTCTGTAAACAAACTATTTTATCACATTATTCTTCTTATATATTGAACGAAATTAAATAATGCAATTTTCAAAATTGTATTTCATTTCAGAGTTGTTATTTAAGCTGTTTTTTAGCTGTTATTTAGCTGCTAAAAAACAGCTTAAATTTTTAAATTTCAGCTGTTTTTAGCTGTTTTTTTTTTTTGAACAGTTATTTTCCTTTCCTTTTTAAGTCGAAAATCGTTATAAAAATCGCGCTCACAGCACCACAGCCGGCGAATTTGATGATTATAAATTTACTTCCTCCAAACGCGTGTTCAATATTGGAACTAATAAATTTGGGAAGTCGAAAAGAAGATGGGCACAGGAGTAAAAAAAAAAAAAAAAAAAGAAAAAAAAAATAGAAATATAAGCAAATAAATCGTCAGGAAAAAAAAGAAGAAATGCATAATACACGATAAGAGTTCTTATCAAAATGCGTGATTTGAAACTCGCTGTCACGAGAGTTCCAAAATGACGGGGCATAAAGAGAAAGAGAAAATGGCGAAGAACGGCAGCAGGAAGGCGAAAAAAATCTCGCGTAATAAAAGAAAAAAAAAAAAAAAAAAAAAAAAAAAATGGAAGAAGGACAAAATTTTCTGCCTTTTCCGAATTACAGCTATTTCAACTACGAAGTCGGGACAGTAACAAAAAATATATTAAAAAAAAAAATTTCTCCCTCGAACTTCAACTTTCATCTAGATTGTATTTCTGTAGCAAAAGGCAGAATCTTTCATTTCGGGAATAATAAATTTTACATCTCTACTTTTTCATTTCGTTTTATTTTTACAGGAGGAAGGGGAGGGAAATAACTTTAAAAAAGCAGAAGATAAGACTCTAAATCGTAAAATCGCGGAACTTCGAAGAATATTCCTTTTCCATTTCTTCAAGATGGCAGTGATATAGTGTTTATATGCAAAAATAAAATTATGACGATTACTATAGGTATATTACATGATTTTTTATATCAGAAATTCGAATGGAAATATTTTAATCTGTAAACACTTATTCTGAATGTTCTTTAAAGTCCTTAAAAAGTATGTTTAAATGATAATATTTCATTTGTATCTAGTTTGGTTATGTTATATAAATTTGTTTAAATTTGCTTCGCTTTTGAGTTTTTTTCGAAATATCGTCCTAATGAATTCATCTTTTTGTGTATGTTTTTGAACTGTGAGATAAAGCCTTTGTATATCAATTTTTGAATATGATTTTTTAAATGAGTTTCATCGATGTACTTTTTTAACTTTACAGACAGCTAGGGATTTTCAATTTTTGATTTGGATTGTTAGCTCTACGGTAAATTTTCTGCACACTTGATACTAATTAGACCGGGACCTACAGTTTAACATGGATTCTGAACCACTAACAAGCATTTAAATACAAATGCATTAAAACAGCTATCTTGTTTATTATATTCAATTATAATCATTAAATTTTCAATGTTAACTTAATATTGTTCTGTTGGATTTTATACTAGAAATCTAAAATCCTTTCATTTATGCTTATATAGCTATATAATTATATAGTTATATAACTATATAATTTTTTTATACCTGTTCTATATATATGTATTCAAACTATTTCTTTATAAGAAATAGTTAATAGTTATATTACGTTGGTCTATACAAGTTATTTCCTTGTAGAATGTGATATATTTGTCTTAATGCTGATTGATTGTGATTTGAAGTATATATACATCTTTTAAGAAGTTTTATTAATAGTTATAAATTAAATCTCATAATACGATCAACGCATTGGAAAGATACCATGGATTTGTTGTATCGTGTTTGCTTGTTATATGATATAAATTTTTTGTTTAGTATACAAGTAAAATTTCATATTGTTTGTTTTATATACATAATTTTTTTCCATTCATATATTCGGAAAATGATCGTATGATAGAAACCGAGGGTTTATTGAAATTCTCGCGAGGAGTGATTTTGTTTTCGAGGAAAAAAAGCTATGACCATGATGGTGAAGGTGTTGAACATAAGAATCCTCAGGGACACTCCCCCACAAGCCTCACCCTACGACTTCCGGTGAAAATAGCAAGACAGCAGTGGACGCAACCACCAAGATGGTGTAGCCAGCCATTGGATGTGATGGAGTCCCAGATAAGATTCTTCTTCTTGACTAACTCGTTCCGATGAACCGAAAAGATTATGATGATGACTCTGTCGATGACAAGATTTTCTATAGGCGTGTCCATTATATATTTTTATTCGATGGACCTTCAGTATTTTACACATTCTTTCTGTTTTGTATTAAATAAGTTTTTCCGTCTGGGGGAAAAGATTTTAGAACTATATACAATGTCTCAAAATTCACACAAGAATCTAGCAATCTTTCGTGATTTCTTTGACACCCCGTCTAATAAAAAGATCATTTAGGCTTAACAAATTTTTATGACTTTGTTATCTTATAATTGTTTGGATATATACTTTTGATATATAAATGATATTATGATAAAAGTATATTATATCCAATTGATAGAATATAATATACTTTTTTGTTATGTAATTTTTATTGGTCGTTTAAATAGTGGATTTGGTTTGATTTTTCGCTTTATGGTCTTTTTGCACACTTTGGGCTAATTAGACCGGGACCGAACGTGGGATTCCGAACCACGAAAAAAACATCCGTGCCACAGTTAGGATTCGAACCTGAACTTAAGTACCAACAAACAAAGCCTAGCCCATTGATTGATTAATGAGGGCCAATGGGACATTAAAAGCATTGATTTATTAATAATGGGCCACAAAAATAATTTAGTGCCCCTTACACTTATGGGTTGATAACTATTGTCTGCCATAAATATAAGATAGTTGTATTCTAATTCAGATTAACGTTAATTGCTTAAAATATAAATAAACATTTTTATTTTAAATACGAGTTTTGCAAATATATTTCCATGTGGAAGTATTTCTTTCACCTTTGGTTTGGCTCGTTGGTCTATAATCGTTTTTTACACTATAGGCTAATTTGACCTACAGTTTAATGTGGATTCCAAACCACTAACAAAGATCCATGCCACCGGCAGTTTGAATCTGAAACCTGTGGTACCAAAGACCAAAGCGCTAGCAAATTGGCCATCAGGCCGATCTTTCAACTTAATTATAAGCTCACATAATAAATTTATAGCTCAGATAAATAAATGCAGTGTTAGCGTAGATTAAATTTGAGTTATTGCGAAATATTCATTACTTTTAGTTATTTTACTGAATTGGATATTTGTGGAGGAGTGTTTTTATAGATTCAATTAGATACCAACACCACAACTGCAAAAAAATAATTTTAATTAGTTGCAAAACAATTGGAGGCTTAAACTAATTACTTTAAACACTATTAAGTTTTTGCTAATAAAACAAAAAAGTTCTGTCTGGTTTTTAAAATGATTTATTTATTTTACTAATTTTTTTACGCTTCGTTTTTCAAATTAATCTAAATTGTCTTTTTCCTGTCTACTGCAAGAAAATGCAGTGTTACGTGCATGGGATCTTTATAAACTGCACATAAGGAAATTTCTAATCCAGCGACGATTTAATGCTTTCAAATTACATTTTCATAGAAAGTCTGTTGTCTAGTAAATACTATAATGAACCAATATTAATATAAAAAAAAAATAAACTGAAATCTGCTCGGCAAATTTCAACTTAACAGGTGTGAACATTCGAGAATGGATGAATAATTATATTCACATTCGTAATATAATAGTAAAAAACAAGACAACTACTATTATAAAGACACGATTCTATACTATCATTGTTGTGAAAGATTCAGTTAAGAATGTGACAGAAGTGCCAGTTACAATAGTCAGACTGATTTGGTCTAGTTGTCAAAATTTCTCCAATAAGAAATGCAGAGTATGCTCAATCAAGTATTCAGTATAATTATACAGAATTATATTGACTTAATAATACTAAATACTGATTATGCATAATCTCTAGGAAATGCACAGTTGTAAAGTAGGTCACATTCGTAATATAGGCATATAAAACAGAATAATCTTCACCTAAAACAGAATAAATATAAGAGAAATTCTCTAAGGAAGCTACATTTCGTTTCACAGGCTAGGCTGAAATGTTTATTATCGCTATAACAGGTATCTTGCCTTAGCCAGATTTTATCTTAAAAACATCAAAGCTGAAAGCAAGACTTCACATACTCTCAGCTTTAACTACATGTTACTAATTATGTATCATTTCGATAATTTATCTCCTGATACTATTAGAATGAAAGTCAAAAGAAGTCTTGATGCAAATATTCTACACATAATTACAACTTCAAGATACATTGATCATAGTTAACCGCTGTATTGAGACTCTTCATAAATTGAATAATTAACTATAATATCTATAAGAAATTTCTATTGTAGTTGTTTCAATTTTATTTGCTGCAATAATATACAACAGCAATCTTCAGAATTTCTTTACTTTACTCCTTGGATATAATTAAATCTACCAACACATAGTTCCGAAATCCACCGTCGTATGAAATTAAAACATGCAACTCACAATCGAAATCAATGACTCAATCTCAATTTCTACAGAATTCCTCATTTCATTCATCGATTTCTCTCGACAGAGCGATGGACGATCGCAGCTAATAAATCCGAGATGCGACATAATAAAGCAATAATTAGAAATATCCATTCGTCTAAGTTCACCATGATTTCGATCCAGAAGCGCTTCAGAGAGTGAGATCCTCCACTGAATTAAATTCACCAATAAATTAAATAATCCAGGGGGAGAGTGTTGGGCCTCTTGAATATGTATTCCACGTCCTGAACTGTGTCCTTATTAAGAATGCTTTCACTCTCAATTATTTAGAGAAAAGAGAGAAAACGAAAAATAAATGCAATCAATTTTAATTAATAACATTCACTACAGGATTAGTGTCATGGTCAATTCTTCTTTCTACAACTACAACAGAATAAATATAAATGGGAATTCACTGATGAAGCTACACCTCTTCATTTCGCTTCACAGCCTGGGCTGAAATATTTGGTGTCCCAACAACGGATATCTTGTCGTAATCAGATTCCATGTTAAAAACATCAAACTTGAGAGCATGATGTCACATATTCTCAGTTTAATACATGCTACTTCGTGTGTATTACTTCTACAATCGATCTACTGATACAATTACAATGAAATTAAAAAGCGAACCTTCGATGTTAATATCTTACATAATGGCAACTGCAAGGAATATTGATCATAGTTAACCAGTCTATAAATGCACCTCATAAATTGCTAATAAACTATAATTTCTATAAAAAATGTTTATTATAGTTGTTCCAATTTTATTTGCTGCAATAATATACAACAGTAATCTTCAGAATCGCTTTGCATTATTTACACCAGGATTTCTTTACTTTACTCCTTGGATATAATTAAATCTACCAGCACATAGTTAGGAATCCGCCATTGTATGAAATTAATACATCCAACTCACAATCGAAATCGATGACTCAATCTCAATTTCAACAGAATTTCTCTAACCTCCTCAGCGATTTCTCTCGAACAGAGCGATGCACGGTCGCAGCTAATAACTCCGAGATGCGACATAATAAAGCAATAATTAGAAATATCCATTCGTCCAAGTCCACCATGATTTCGGTCCAGAAGCGCTTTAGAGAGAGAGCCTCCACTGAATTACATCCACCAATAAATTAAATAATCCAGAGGAGCGTGTTGGGCCTTTTGAATATGTATTCCACGTCTTGAACTGTCTCCTTATTAAGAATATGGTTTCCTGCAGAGCATTATTGCAACGAGTATGCCGGACCGTGCATTTGCGAATGAGTTAGGTGTTAAATATTTGCACTGATTTCGAAGATTCCATGTCATCCTGTAGTAAAATAGGATAGTAATGAAATATTGTTGTTTTAAAGGAGAGCTTGCTGGACTCGGTAAAACTCGTGTCATTATGAGGAATATACTTTGCCATTTTAAAAGGAGATATATGTGCTCTCAATAACATGAGTTTTTAATTACTTTGTTGTTAACTTCTTACAGGATTAGGATTTTTTTCAAATATACTTTTTTTCTGAAGAACTGTTATTAGCAAACGTTGAAATTATTTATTTTAGAATTATGATCAACAAACATTTATCCTTTCTTTATACAATTTTCTTATAGAAATTCAGATATAAATTTAATAATTCTGATGGCATATTTGAATCAGAACTGTAATTATTTGATTTATTTCCAGAGCCTTCGAATCACCCAACGTCAAACCGTTGCTATTATTACTAAAATGCCTTCACTTTCAATCATGTAGAGAAAAACAGACAATGAAAAGTTAGTGCAGGCTCTTATAAATATTTTTTTTTTTCTCCAATATTATGAGCACTGGAAGAAAACTAGTCAAATATCTATCAAATTCCATGAAAGCACGTTCGAATGTCTGTCGCCAGGGTATATATACTAAATTCGTGTTTGCCTTAGAATAACATAAAGTAGCCAAAAAATATGCGTTTTATTCCAGAATTTAAAATTAATCTTCACACAAGTTAACTCGTAGTGTTAAGAAAGGTTGCAAATATGAAAGACTAGTATACTCTAAATAATTTGTTAAGGAGTTAAAACAATATTATAAATTCTTCTTATTCAATGGCATAGCAGGCCCACGATGAACCAACGCCGTCTGGCTACTGGCAGTCCCAAAACATTAGATTGTTGTTTTACGGTGTAGGGCTGTCAGCCTTGCTGTCTGCAGTAGACTGTGACCTGCCATTTAAAGTGGATTCCGAACCACTACAAACATTCATGGTACCTCTAGGGCTCGAGCCCGAAACCTGTGTCATCAATCGCCATAGCGCTAGTCCCTTGGCCATCAGGCCCTTTTGAATTATCACAATACTTATTGCATTTCAATTCTTGCCTGTGAGTGAAATTGATAAACGTTTATCTAACACATTTAAGTATTTCAATGACGATGCATTGCTATGCCGAACAACAGTAAAATAAAAGGACGAAGATGATATTGAATTAGTAACATCCCATATTAACATCAGGTTTTAAATAGAATGGCTTGATTTGGTTTGTCGCTCTAAGGTCATTTTGTGCACACTTAGACGAGGACCTACAGTTTAACCTTCATTCCAAACTACTAAAAACCATCAATGCCACCACCAAGATTCTAACATGTGGTACCAAAGACCAGAGCGTTACCCAACTAAATGAAGAATTTATTTAATAGTATGAGAACTTATCAAATATTTTTTCTAACTTCTATAATATATAAATGTATGCAGAAATGCGTTTTAAATATGTCTTTGGGATATATACTTTATATTTAGGAATTTTCAATAATGAAAACATCTATTATTAAATATATTTAATTATTAATTTATTGTTAAATAGAATTATTTATTTTAATATGCATTTCGTTAAAGTGGACACTAAAAAAATAATTTTTTAAATATCTATTGTTACGTCAAAAATTGTATATTAAAGTAGTCATCTATATAAATACAATATTTTATCACATTATTTTTCGGATACATTGAACGAAATTAAATAATGCAATTTTCAAAAGTGCATTTCATTTCAGAGCAGTGAACATTTATTTTCCTTTTCATTACTCATAAGTCGAGAATTCTCATAAAATTGCCCTCACATCACCACAGGCAGCGAATATGATGATTATAAATTTACTTCCTTCGAACGCGTGCTCAATATTGAAACTAATAAATTTGGGAAGGCGAAAAAGAAGAGGGGTACAGGAGTAACAAAAAAATAGAAATATAAGCAAATAAATCTTCAAAAAAGTGCATAATACACGATAAGAGTTCTTATCAAAATGCGTGATTTGAAACTCGCTAGCACGAGAGTTCCAAAATGGCGGCATAAAGCAAAAAAAAAAAAAAAAAAAAAAAAAAAGAAAATGGCGAAGAACTGCAACAGGAAGGGGAAAAAAAATCACGCTTAATAAAAGAAAAAAAAAAAATGGAAGAGGGACAAGATTTTGTGCCTTTTCGAATTACAGCTATTTCAACTACGAAGTCGGGACAGCAACAAAAATATAAAAAAGAAGTATTTCTCTCTTGAAATTCATTTTTCATCTAGATTGTATTTCTGTAGCAAAAGGCAGACGCTTCCATTTCGGGAATAATAAATTTTACATCTCTACTTTTTCATTTCGTTTTATTTTTACAGTGGGGAAGGCCGCTAGTTTGGTTGGGGGAGGGGGATTAACTTTAAAAAGGCAGAAGATAAGACTCTAAATCATAAAATCCGGGGTCTTCGAAGAATATTCCCTGTTCCCTTTCGCCAAGATGGTATTGATATAGTGTTTTATATGCAAAGGTAAAATCTTTAGGATTTCTCATACCTTTCCTCTTGAGTCTGCATACTTTTAGAGCACTTTGATGACGATTTCTATTGCTATATCACAAATTTTGATTTACAGATTTTTATACCAGAAATTCGAATGGAAAAATTGATTGTAATCTGTAATCATTTATACTAAATGCTTGAAAAAGTACATAAAAAGTATTTTAAATGATATTTCATTGGTGGCTTATAATAATAGTGAAATTTTACTCATACAGTATTACTTTCTCAAATAAATAGTGATTATCAATACCCTGATAAAAAATGTACAATGGATTAATGTTTATTCACTTACATAAAGATTTTCATCTAATATACAGGGTGATTATAATTAATTCAGTCGAATTCACTTTCCTTCTGCCGCTTACAGCGCCATCTATTAATGCACTTTGGAACTCTTTTTGACACCATACCGTTTTCCCCGTCTTGAAGTATCTTCAGTTCAAATTTGAACTCATTGTAACGAGTGGTTATTTTTAAAATATTTTTAAAGTGGAACTTTAGTAATTATAATCACCCTGTCTTATCACAAAATGGAAGAAAGGCGTGATAAGATAATATTAGTCGTTTTTCCTTCATCTAAAACAGAATAAATATTAAGGAAATTCCCTAATTAAGCTATACATCTTTATTTTGCTTCGCAAGCTAGATATAAATGTTTGCTATCTGCCATAGCCAGATTCCCTCTTAAAAGCATCAAACCAGTGAGCATGATGTCAGATATTCTGAGCTTAACTGCATATTACTACTTGTGCATTATTTTGATAATCCATCCATTTTGATAATCCATCTGATACTATTACAGGAAACTCGAAATCGAAGTTCCCAAATTAATATTCTAGTCATAATTACAACTGCAAGGAATATTGATCCTATTTAACCACTCTATTACTGCATATCGTAAATGGCTAATTAACATAATTTCCCTAAGAAATGTCTATTGAAGTTGTTCCAATTTTATTTTGAGCAATAATATACGACAGTAATTTTCAGAATTTCTTTACTTTACTACTTGGATATAATTAAATCTAACTACACATAGTTTGGCAACCACCGTCGTATGAAATTAATACATCCAACTTACAATCGAAACCGTTGACTCTATCTCAATTATTTGCAGAATTCCTCTAACCTCCAATTCCATTCATCGATTTCTCTAAACCGAGCGATGGACGGTCGCAGCTAATAACGCCGAGATGCGACATAATAAAGCAATAATTAGAAATATCCATTTATTTAAGTCCACCATAATTTCGGTCCAGAAGCGCTTCAGAAAGAGTGAGCCTCCACTGAATTACATCCACCACTAAATTAAATAATTCAGAGGAGCGTTTTGGGCCTCTGGAATATGCATTCCATGTCTTGAACAGTCTCCAAATTAAGAAGATGGTTTCCAGAGTATTATTGCCTTGAGTATGACGGATCGTGCATTTGCAGATGAGTTAGGTGTTAAATATTTGCATTGATTTCGAAGATTCCATACCATCCTGTAAAATTGGGTAGTAAGGAAATATTGTTATTTTAAAGGAAAGTGTGCAGGACTCGAAAGGGCTTGTGTCATTATGATGAATATATTTTGCCAATTTACAAGAAAAGGTATGTGTTCTCAATAACAGCCTTGCATTTTAATGATATTCAGTGTTAACTTCTTAAAAGATTAAGATTTGTTTTTTAAATTTAGTGGATTTTTTTTTTTTCTGGAGAATTCTTATTAGCAAAAATTGAAAATATACATTTTACAATTATGAACTACAAATTTTTATCCTTTTTTATTTAATTTTCTTGTAGAAATTCAGGAATACATCTATTATTAAATACATTAATAATTGATAACTTAATAATTAAATCTATTATGAAATAGAAATATTTAATGTAATATGCATTTAGATGCAGTCCCTACTATATATTTAATTAAAAAAAATGATTATTTATTTTTAGTGCCAAGCCAAAATCCATGTGTAGAATTAGCCATATATATATATAAGCAAAATAATTTATTACATTATTCTTCTAATACCTTTAACCAAATTAAATAATGCAATCTTCAAAAGTGCATTTCATTTCAGAGCTGTGAACATTTATTTTCCTTTCCTTTCTCATAAGTCGAGAATTCACATAAAATCTCGCTCACAGCACCACAGGCAGCGAATTTGAAGATTATAAATTTACTTCTATCGAACGCGTGCTCAATATTGATAGTAATAAATTTGGGAAGTCGAAAAAGAAGATGGGTACAAGAATAAAAAAAACTAGAAATATAAACAAATAAATCGTCAAAAAAAAAAAAGGGGGAATGCATAATACACGATAAGAGTTCTTATCAAAATGTGGGATTTGGAACTTGCTGCCACGAGAGTTCCAAAATGGCGGGATAAAGCAAAAAAAATAATAAATAAAATGGCAAAGAACGGCAACAAGAAGGAGACAAAAAAATCTCGCGTAATAAAAGAAAAAAAAAATATGGAAGAAGGACAAAATTTTCTGCCTTTTCGAATTACAGCTATTTCAACTACGAAGTCGGGAGATTAATAAATATATGTATAAAAAAGAATTTCTCCCTCGAACTTCAACTTTCATCTAGATTGTATTTCTGTAGCAAAAGGCAGAATCTTCCATTTCGGGAATAATAAATTTTACATCTCTACTTTTCATTTCGTTTTATTTTTACAAAGGGGTGTGCGGCAGCCAGGGAAACGGGGGGGCGAGGGGGAAATAACTTTAAAAAAAAAATCACAAGATAAGACTGTAAATAGCAAATTCCGGGGACTTCGAAGAATATTCCTGTTCCATTTTTTCAAGATGGCATTGATATAGCGTTTTATATGCAAAGGTAAAATCTTCAGGATTTCTCATACCTTTCCTCTTGAGTTTGCATACTTTTAGAGAGTTTTGATGGCGATTATTATTGCTACATCATAAATTTTGATTTACACATTTTTTATATCAGGAATTCGAACGGAAAAATTGTAATCTGTAAAATTTAATCTAAATGTTTGAAAAATTATTTAAAATGTATGTTTAAATGATAATATTTCATTGAAGGCTTATAATTATAAAATTTTATTAATACAACGTGATTTTCTTAAATAGATAGTAATTATCAATACCGTGATCAAATATATAATGAATTAATGTTTATTTCCTTACATAACGATTTTCATCTAATATACAGGGTGATTATAATTAAAGCCCTACTTTCAAAGAAACCCTCGTTTCAATGAGTTCCAATTTGAATTGAAGATACTCGAAGGAGGGGGAAACGGTACGGCATCAAAAAATTCCAAAATGTATTGATAGATGGCGCTGTAAGCGGCACAAAGAAAGTGAACTCGGCTGCCAGTGATATTTTGAATGGGAATTATAACGTATTTGGCCTGAGTTGCACATTAAACCAATCGTAGTGTGTTCAATCAATGTGCTTGATTGTTTCGCTTTTGACGGAAAAAATGACTTACAAGTGATTCAACAGTCGTGACTCTGTTAGCGGAAATTTCATCTACCATGGCAAGGTCATACCAAATTGGATGGGAAAAATCGGCGGCAATTTTTTTGATGACATACCACGTCTCTCTCCTTTAATTATCTTCACTTCAAATTTGAACTCATTGTGACTCGTGGTTCTTATTTTTTATAGAATTTTGAAAATGGAACTTTAATTATAATCACCCTGTATAATATATATTTGTTTTCCTTTGACTTTTTTCGAAATGTAGTCCCAATGAACTCATCTTTTTTGTGCACCTTTTGGAGTGTGAGTGAATATGAATTTTTAAATAAGATTCCTCAATTATTTTTCAATATTTACAGACAGCTAGTGATTTTCAATTTTTGATTTGGGTTGTTCGCACTACGGTTTTTTTTCTGCACCCTTTGTGGTAATTAGACCGGGATCTACAGTTTAACATGGATTCCAAACCACTAACAAACATTTATATCCAAAAACCATTAAAACAGATATCTTGTTTATTGTTTTCAATTATAATCTTAAAATTTTCAATGTCAACTTAATATTGTTTTGTTTGACTTCATAGTAGAAATCTAAAATTTCTTCATTAATTACATAACTATTTTTATCTGTTCTATTTATATGTATGCAAACTATTTCTTTATAAATAGTTACAAAACAATTAATTTCATTGTCGAATAGGAGCTATTCGTCTTAATACTAATTGATTCTGATTTAAAAGTATATCAATGCTTTACGTATCTTTTAAAAAAATTTTATTAACAGCTATAAATTAAATTTCATAATACGATCAATGCATTGGAAAGACGCCATGGATTTACTGTATCGTGTCTTCTTGTTGTACGATAAAAATTTTCATGTTCAGTTTGCATGTAATCTTTCATATTCTTTGTTTTATATGCGTAACTTTTTAATTTAAATACTTAGATTCTAGTTAAGTATTTTAAACTAAAAATAGTCATGTGATAAAAGCGAGAATTTTAATAAACCCTCGATGAGGAGTGATTTTCTCTTCGAGGGAAAAAAAGAAATGGTCAGGATGGTGAAGGTGTTACATAGAAGAATCCTCAGGGGCACACCCCACAGCCCTCACACACCCCGACTTCCGGTGAAAATAGCAGGGCAGCAGTGAAAGCAACCACCAAGATCGTGTAGCCACCCATTGGATGTGATTGAGTCCCAGATAAGATTCTTCTTCTTGACTAACTCGTTCCGATGAACCGAAAAGATTATGATGATGACTCTGTCGCTGACAAGATTTTCTATAGGCGTGTCCATTATATATTTTTATTCGATGGACCTTCAGTATTTTACACATTATTTCTGTTGTATATTGCATAAGTTTTTCCGTCTGGGGGAAAAGATTTTAGAACTACATGCAATGTCTCAAAATACGCACAAGAATCTCATAAATCTTGGGTAAATTTTGGACAACCTATATAATAAAAAGAACTTTCAGCCAACAAATTTAATTTATGATTTTGTCATCTTATAGTTGTTTGAATATAATATACTTTCGATATATAAATGATATTATGATAAAAGTATATTGTATCCAATTGTTTGGATGTAATATACTTTTTTTGTTATATAATTTTTATCGGTCGTTTAAATAGTGAATCTTCCCCGTGCTGTTTATGTACCATTTGCTACTAGGAATAATGCTGAATTAATATGCTCATTTGAATTGTGGGTGGATTTGGTTTTAATTTGTAGCTCTACGGCTATTTTTTGCACATTTTGGCCTAATTAGACCGTGACCTACAGTATAAGGAGGATTCGAACCACTCACAAATATCCACGCCACAGCCAGGATTCGAACCTGAGCTTATAGTACCAACAGTCAGAGTGCTAGCCTAAAAATAATATAATCCCCTCCCCCTTGTAATTATGAGTTAATAACAAGTATAACAATTGCATGTCATAATTATAAAATAGTTGTATTCTAACTCAGATTAATTGTGTTAAATATAAATAAACCATTTTATTTTGAATATATATTTCATGTGAATGTATTTTTCTTTCGCCTTAGGTTTAGCTCGTCGGTCTACAGTCCTTTTTTTGCGCACTTTAATCTAATTAGACCTACTGTTTAACATGGATTCTGAACCACTAACAAAGATCCATGCCATCGCCAAGATTTGAATCTGAAGCCTGTGGTACCAAAGACCAAAGCGCTAGCCAATTGGCAATCAGGCCGATTTTTTCAACTTAATTATAAGCTGATATAATAAATTTATAGCTCAGATAAATAAATGCAGTGTTAGCATAGATTAATTTTGGGTTATTGCGGATATTCATTACTTTTAGTTATTTTAGTGAATTGGGTATTTGTGGAGGAATGTTTTTAGAGATTCAATTAGATACCAACACCACAACTGCAAAAAAAAATTTTAATTAGTTGCAAAACAATTGGAGGCTTAAACTAATTACTTTAAACACTAATAAGTTTTTGCTAATAAAACAAAAAGAGCTGTCTGGATTTTAAAATGAATTTTTTATTTGTCTTATTCGTAAGCAGCAAATGCAATAAGAGGCAGAGAATGCTTTAGGTGAAATTTCTTTTCATTTCTTATTAAATGACTTGTTTTTTGCCTTTTCTCCGCTTGGAGGGCAGCGTTAAACAAAACAAATGAGAACTTTTCTTTTTTTTTAATTAACGTTTCATTTCCAGCGTATATTTGTCAAGCTCTACCTCAGTAAATTAATTCAGGTCTTTTTTTTTTTCTGTTAGAAAAGAATTTTTTTTTTTTTTTTGCTTCGTTTTCAAATTAATCTAAATTGTCTTTTCCTGTCTACTGCGAGAAAAAGCAGTGTTATATGCATGGGATCTTAATAGACTGCACATAAGGAAATTTCTAGTTCATCTACAATTTAATACATTCAAATTACATTTTCATAGAGAGTCTGTTGACTATTAGATGTCATAATAAAGCAAAATTAATAATTATCTTATTCAAAATAATAACATCCATAAGGGATGAGCAAATTTGTTGCAGTACAGGTCATAAACCGGTCAAATTAATTTCAATAAATGAGCTTGTTTCAGCGAAACATAAAACTGTATAATCATCTATTAATGGTTTTAAATGCATATTAAATAAAGATATAAGTCACTTTGTAGACAAATTCACCGATTTTGATTTTCTAAATTAAAAGAGTTTATAAAATCAACATTAAGCACTCAAAAATCGATAAATTGACATCTTTCTTAAGGGATGTCACTTTTTCTGTTAACTTATGTGTGTAGAATGCTGCACTGACTGGTGAAGCGCTAACATGCGCAGCAATTATGACATGAGTTGTTGGCGAAATAACTACAGAAGTTTCCAGCGGGCTTTTGTAGTTGAGCAGTTTTTGACGTCAGGCCTCTGTTAGATAGATGGAGAAAATCTGTGAGAGCGTCTCAATCTCGGTATGGGTGACAGAGAGAGAGAGAGAGAGAGAAAGAGAGACAGACGCGTTCTGGTTAGTGTGTGGTAGTATCGTGCCATGGCTCCATGTATAGAACGTTGCTGATATTTTTATCTTTTTTTTTTTTTTTTTTTTTTTTTGTAAAAAACGTACATGTGTCATTTATGTTGTACAATTAATTTTATGTTTAAAATACTAAGATGTGGTTAAATGTTTAGTTTATGAGACAATATAACGCCTTTCTGCCTTATTGGCCTATATTTGAATTACAAATAAGGAATACTAAAAAAAAAAAAAAAAAAAAAAAACAATTGATGGCATGTCTGTAGAGCATCCATTTGCCATTTAGTTTCTGGAAAAACATGTTTTCATTGTATAAGAAATCAGTATTGTTTTTAATGACAAAAAATATATTATTTTCAAATAACTAACTAATGCTTTAAATCCTGAATACGTAGTATCCACCCTCAATGTCAAAATATAATTGAAGATTTAATTGCAAAGATTTTCAAGTTATTTTGATAAAAAATTGAAACAGGAATGAAATTCAATCTTAGTTAAATAAAAAAAAAAGAAATAAGCATTTAAGTACTGCAAAATTATTTTATTCAATGTTGCAAACTAAATAACAAATTGCGGTAACAAAAATGCAGGTGTAGTGTGGTAATTGGATTACTGATGTTCAAACTGTTAACGGAAAGCAAGAGGAAAAGAACAAAAGGAAAAGACAGTAATATTGATGTGCCAAAATTTCGAAGCGGCCAGAAGCATCAGTTGCAATCACTTCTTCCAGAAAGAAGGAAATTTGATGGTGATTGTTGTAACATGTATACAGCATCTGGCTTTCAGAAGTAAGGTTGTTTGTTGGCATTCGAACAAGACACGGATGATCAATACCAACAAATCCACTGAAATTCTTTTTATGAAATTTACGAGGAGCAGAAGGAAAGTTTTCTCTAGAAATGATATTCAATTGTATTCCATAAACCGAGCATTCAGTATAATAAAGCTCCGTAATTTATTTTTAGTAATTCACATAACTATAAATATATCATTTAAATCCAGCATTGTATTTATTATTCTAAATCTTCACCCCTCTCATCATATAAAACTAATACGTTCATCTCAAAATCGAAGTCTCAATTTCAATTTCGTCAGAATTCCTCTAATTTTTAATTTCATTCGTCGATTTATCTACAGCAAACAGTGGACGATCTCAGCTAATAACTTCCAAGATACGGCATAATAAAGCAATAATTACAAATACCATTCGTCGAAGTTCGCCATGATTTGATCAGGAAGCTTTCCTTTGCATGAGAAACATCCTGTGTATTGATTATACTAATGAATTAAATAATATTTAGGATTGTTTCAAATCTTTTGAATATGTACTCCACGTTTTGAACTTCTTAATAACATGGTTTAGGGAGTGTTTATTACAACGGTTTCATCAGAACCGTGTGTTGACAAACGAGGACGTTATTAAATATTCTCAACGGTTTCATAGATTTCGTGTGATCCTGAGGGATTTGAAAATCGTCAAACGCTATTATCTTGAGGAAAATGTTTGTAGATTCCAAACGGGATTATTTATTTAGAATAATGAACTTATCAAGACTTTTATCATTTTAAAGATGAGCTTTTGGGGTTTCATGATTAATGCGTAATCTTAATTTCGGGAGCCTTAATGCAACTTGTTTTCACTAATCTCTTTATACCTAATATTAGAATTTTAACATACATGTAAAATATTAGTTAATAACACCAATAACCTAGAATACAAGAAATAATTCCTGGGAAATATATGAAGTTGCAAAGTATGTCCCATTCGCAATATAGTCGTAAATCTAGACAGCTACTATTATGAAGACACGCGTCTATACTATAACTGTTCTGAAAGACTCAGTTAAGAATATCGCAGAAGTGTCAATTAAGACTGGTCAAATTTTCAAATAATAAATACAGATGCTTGCTTTTAACTCGAAAAGTTATACCAAGAGTTATGTTTGATGCATTTATATGATCTATAAAGCTAATAAATTAATATATTTGAATAGGGATAAATTCAGAAATAAAACCTCACAAGAAAGATAATCTTTGAATTAGGGAACTATAATTGTTTTAATTAGTAAACGAAAAGTTGTTGTCTCTTTAAAAAGATGGGACTCTCGATCCATCTACACAATGGATTATACAGTTAAAATTTATTCTCAAAGGAAAAGTACAAAAGACAGCAAGCTGAGATAAAATGACATTCACTACTGGATTAGTTTTAATTCTTTATCAAATGCGGTCAGATGGCCAGTTGGCCAGCGCTCTGTCCCTTGATACCACAAGCTTCAGGTTTGTATTCTGGCGGTGGCACAGATGTTTGTATGAGGTTCGGAATCTACGTTAAACTGTAGGTTCCTAATTAGCTTTAAGTGTGCACAAAAATGACCGTAGAGCGACAAACCAAACCAATCATCTTTCTTCATCTAAAGCAGAATAAATATAAGAGAAAATTAACTGATGAAGCTGCACCTCTTTATTTCGTTTTGCAGGCTAGGTTGAAATATTTGATGTCGCAACAACAGATATTTTATCCTAACCAGATTCCATTTTAAAAACATCAAACCTGATTGGATGATGTCACATATTCCCAGCGCTAACTACATGTTACTACATATGTATCATTTCGGAAGTTCATCTCCTGATACTATTGTGTGAAAATCAAAATCAAAGATATTGATGTTAATATTCTACTCATAATTACAACTGCAAGGAATGTTGATGATAGTTAACCACTCTATTACTGCACATCATAAATTGCTACTTAACTATTATTTCTAAAAGAAACTTCTATTGTAGTTATGCCAATTTTATTTACTGCATTAATATACCAAAGTAATCTTCAGAATTTATTTACTTTACTCCTTGAATATAATTGAATCTAACAGCACATAGTTCCAAAATCCGCCGTCGTGTGAAATTAATATATCCAGCTCACAATCAAAATCGATGACTCAATCTCAATTTCAACAGAATTCCTCTAACCTTCCATTCTAATCATCGATTTCTCTCGACCGAGCGATGGACGGTCGCAGCTAATAACTCCGAGATGCGACATAATAAAGCAATAATCAGAAATATCCATTCGTCTAAGTCCACCATGATTTCGGTCCAGGAGCTCTTTACAAAGAGAGAGAGATCCTCCACTGAATTACATCCACCAATATATTAAATAATCCAGAGCAGCGTGTTGGGGCTCTTGAATATGTATTCCACGTCTTGAACTGTCTCCTTATTAAGAATATGGTTTCCTGCAGAGTGTTATTGCAACGAGTATTCCGGACCGTGCATTTGTGAATGAATTAGGTGTTAAATATTTGCACTGATTTCGGAGATTCCATGTCATCCTGTAAAAATGGGGTAATAAATTGGTAAAATAGGATAGTAATGAAATATTGGCAATATCAATTATCCATACCGTAATACTATTACATGCAACTCAAAATCGGAGTTTCGATGGTAATATTATATTCATAATTACAACTTCAAGGAATATTGATCATAGTTAATCACTCTAATATTACACTTTTAAATTGCCTATTAACTTTAACTTCCATAATATATTGTTCTTCTTGTTCCCATTTAATTTGCTGCAATAATATACAACATTAATCTTCAGAATTTCTTTAATTTACTCCTTGGATATAATTAAATCTACCAACACATAGTTCCAAATCCGGCATCGTATGAAATTAATACATCCAACTCACATTCGAAATCGATGACTCAATCTCAAATTTCAACAGAATTCCTCCAACCTCCCAATTCCATTCATCGATTTCTCTGGAACCGAGCGATGGACGGTCGCAGCTAATAACTCCGGGATGCGACATAATAAAGCAATAATTAGAAATATCTATTCATTTAAGTCCACCATGATTTCGGTCCAGAAGCGCTTTAGAGAGAGGGAGAGCCTCCACTGAATTACATCCACCGATAAATTAAATAATCCAGAGGAGCGTGTTGGGCCTCTTGAATATGTATTCCACGTCTTGAACTGTCTCCTTGTTAAGAATAGGGTTTCCTGCAAAGTGTTATTGCACCGAGTATGCCGGATCGTGTGTTTGCAAATGAGTTAGGTGTTAAATATTTGCATTGATTTCGAAGATTACATGGCATCCTGTAAAATAGGGTAGTAATGAAATGTGTTTTAAAGGAAAGCTTGCAAGACTCGAAGATCTTGTGTCGTTATGAGGAATATATTTTGCCATTTTAAGTGAAAATGTATGTTTTCAATAAGTGCATTGCATTTTAATGATTCTATAAATCCTATATACTTACCTTTTAATCCTATACACTTTTTAGGATTAAGATTTTTTTTTTTCAAATATAGTAATTTTTTTCTGAAGAGTTGTTATTAGTAATAATTGAAAATATGCATTGTTAGAATATGCATGAAATAGTGATCTTTCAATTTTCAAGAAATATGCATTTTTATGCATTTTTAGAATATGCATTAAATATTTATCTTTCAATCAATTTTCTTGTAGAAATTCAAACGCAATTGCTAATATTCCAAAAAGCACTTTAATATTTGAATCAGAAAACTTTAAATATGCAATCTCATTATTGGTTTCATCGCCAGAGCTTCTTTCTTTCATCCAACGACAAACAAGTCGCTATTATTACTAAAATGCTTTCCCTTTCAATTCATTTAGAGAAAAAAACAAAAAACAAAAAATTAATGCAATCAGTTTTAAAAATAAAATTCACCACTTTATTAGTTTCATGATCAATTCTGCTTTCTTCAACTAATACCGAATAAATATAAGGATCAATTCCTGATGAAGCTACCTGTGTAGCTTCATCAGGGGAATTCCATCCTTCATTTCGCTTTCGCATGATAGGCTGAAATATTTAGTGTCGCAGCAACATATATCTTGTCGTAACCAAATTCCGCCTTAAAAGCATCAAACCTGAGATGGTTTGATGTCACATATTGTCTTCGTTAACTACATGTTACTATGTATTATTCCGATAATCCATCATCACTGATACTATTACATGAAATTCAAAATCGAAGTCTCCAAAAGTTAATATCCTATTCATAATGACGACTGCAAGGAATATTTATCATAGTTAATCATCTCTATTACTGCACATCATAAATTGCTACTTAACTATTATTTCTGTAAGAATTTTCTATTGTAGTAGTTCTCTATTTTTATTTACAGCAATAATATACAGCAGCAATCTTCAAAACTTCATTACTTTACACCTTGTATATAATTAAATCTACCCACACACAGTTCCGAATCCGCCGTCGTATGAAATTAATACATCCAGCTTACAATCGAAATCGATGACTGAATCTCAATTTCAACAGAATTACTCCAACATCCCATTCCATTCATCGATTTCTCTCGAACCGAGCGATGGACGGTCGCAGCTAATAATTCCGAGATGCGACATAATAAAGCAATAATTAGAAATATCCATTCGTCTGAGTCCACCATGATTTCGGTCCAGGAGCGCTTCAGAGAGAGAGAGCCTCCACTGAATTACATCCACCACTAAATTAAATAATACAACGTGCGGGCCTCCTGAGGAGCGTGTTGGGCCTCCTGAATATGTATTTCCACGTCTTTAACCATCTCCTTATTAAGAATATGGTTTCCAGAGCATTATTGCAACGAGTATGCCGGACTGTGCATTTCCAAATGAGTTAAATGTTAAATATTTGCATTGATTTCGAAGATTCCATGTCATCCTGTAGTAAAATAGGGTAGTCATGAAATATTGTTTTAAAAGAGATTTGGCAGGACTGAGAAGAGCTCGTATTGTTATAAGGAAAATATTTTGCCAATTTACAAGAAAAGTTATGTTCTCAATAACAGTATTGCATTTTAATGATTTTCAATGTTATTTTTTAAAGGATTAAGATTTGTTTTTCAAATATACTTTTTTATGATCAAAAAATGAAAATATACATTTTAAGAATGATTATCAACAAATGTTTGTCCATTTTTTATTGAATTTTCTTGTAGACATTTAAATATAAATGTAATCATTCTGACTGCATATTTGAATCAAAACTGTAATTATTCGATTTATCGCCAGAGCCTTTGAGTTCATCCAACGACAAACCATAGCTATTATTACTAAAATACCTTCACTTTCAATCATTTAGGGAAAAACAGAAAAAGAAAAGTAATTGCAAGCAGTTATAAAAAAGTAAATAGCAAACCTTTTCTATCCAATTTTTTTGAGTGTTGAAAGACAAAGAGTAAAATCGAGTCAAAAGATAAAGACAAAGTGTCAAAAGACAAGAGTCTTCTGTCAAGTTCCATGAAAGTACGTTGTAACGTCTGTCACCAAAGGTAAAATATCATGATTAAAATCATTTTATTCCAGAATTTAAAGTTAATCTTCATACAAGTTAACTCGTAGTGTTAAGAAAAGTTACAAATATGAAAGACTAGTATACTCTAAATAATTTGTTAAGGAGTTAAATTGAGATTATAAATTCTTCTTCTTCAATGGGCACAATAGGCCCACGATGGACCAAATCCGTCCGCTTACTGGCAGATTCCGAAACATTAAATAGTTCCTTTTTACGATGTAGGGTTGTCTACCATACGCCTTGCAGCCATATTAGACAATGATCTACGGCTTAAAGTGGATTCCGAACCACTACAAACATCCATGCTATCTCCAGGGCCAGGGCTTAAGTATAAAATATCAGTTTATTGCTATGCCAAAGAAAACTTAAAAAAAAAATATATATATATAGAAATAGTAACATCAGATTAACATCAGGCATTATATAGTATGAGAACATCCTAAATATTTTTTTCTAACATAAGTAATATCATAATGTGTGCAAAGTTTATAGTTTTTGCTATTCTGAGGGATATATATACTTTATTTTAGGAATTTGCTATAGTAAAAATATCTATTATTAAATATATATTAAATTATTAATATTATTAAATAGAAATTAATTTAATATGCATTTAGTTAAGCACTAGATATTTAAAAAAATGATTTTTTTTTAAGGTCAAGCAAAAACCGAGTGGTGAATTAGTCATTTATTTAAACAATATGTCTTATCACATTATTCTTCGGATACATTGAAAGAAATTAAATAGAGCAATTTTCAAAATTGCATTTCATTTCAAAGTTGTGAACATTTATTTTTCCTTTCATTTCTCATAAATCGAGAATTCTCATAAAATCGCGCTCGCAGCACCACAGGCAGCGAATTTGATGATTATAAATTTACTTCCATCGAACGCGTGCTCAATATTGAAACTAATAAATTTGGGAAGTCAAAAAAAGAAAATGGGTGCACTAGTTAAAAAAATAGAAATATAAGCAAATAAATCGTCAAAAAAAGGGGAAAAAATGTATAATACACGATAGAATTCTTATTAAAATGCGTACTTTCAAACTCGCTGTCACGAGAGTTCCAAAATGGCGGCATAAAGTAAAAAAGAAAATGGCGAAGAACGGCAACAGAAAGGGGGAAAAATCTCGCTTAATAAAAGAAAAAAAAAAAATGGAAGAAGGGCAAAATTTTCTGCCTTTCCGAATTACAGCTATTTCAACTACGAAGTCACAAAGTAGTAGGGACAGTAACAAAAATTTATAAAAAAAAAGAATTTCTCTCTCGAACTTCAACTTTCATCTAGATTGTATTTCTGTAGCAAAAGGCATAATCTTCTATTTCGGGAATAATAAATTTTACATCTCTACTTTTGCATTACGTTTTATTTTTACATTTCGGTGGGGGCAGCTAGGGCAAACGGGGGTAGGGGAGGAAATAACTTTTAAAAAAAAGCAGAAGATAAGACTCTAAATCATAAAAATCCAGGGACTTCGAAGAATATTCCTGTTCCATTTCTTCAAGATGGCATTGATACAGTGTTTTATATGCAAAGGTAAAATCTTTAGGATTTCTCATACCTTTCCTCTTGAGTTTGCATAATTTTAGAGAACTTTGATGATAATTACTATTGCTATATACAAATTTTGATTTACAGATTTTTTATACCTGATATTCGAAAGGAAAAAATTGTAATCTGTAAATATTTATTTTATATTTTTGAAAAATTACTTAAAAAGTATGTTTAAATGATAAGATTTCATTGGTGGCTTATAATAATAGTGAAATTTTACTCTTATAACAATACTTTTCAAATAGATAGTAATTATCAATATCTTGATCAAATGTATAATAATTTGTTTATTCTTTTAAAGATTTTCATCTATTATACAGGCTGATTGTAATTAAAGTCCCTCTTTCAAAATGTTGTAAAAAAAAAGAACCGCTCGTCACAATGACTTCAAATTTGAACTGAAGGTACTTGAAGGGTAAAACGGTATGGCATCCATAAGAAGTTCAAAAAAATTATTTTCATCGATTTTTCCTATCCAATTTGTTATGACCTTGTCGGAGTGGATGGTCTTCCCACTAACAGTGTCACAATTTTGAATGACTTGGAAGTCAGTTTTCTTCGTCAAAAACCGAAACAATCAAGAACACTAAACTTATGACAAATACGTTGTAATTTCGATTCAAAACAGCCACTGGTAAGAAAATTCACTTTCTTTATGCCCCTTACAGCGCCATCTATCTATTCACTTTGTAACCTTTTTTCATGCCGTACCGTTTCTCCCTTCTTCAAGTATCTTCAGTTCAAATCTGAACTCATTGTGAAAAGTGGTTCTTTTTTATAGCATTTTGAAAGTGCTGTAATGCATGCATTTTCAAAGTGTTGCAATATGTCCTACACTGCAATACATTTGTATTATAATCACCCTGCCTCTTATACTTTTAGTTCGCTTTGACTTTTTTTGAAATATCGTCCCAATGAATTAATCTTTTTGTGTATGTTTTTTGAAGTTGAGATGACGCTTTGGAATAAGATTTTTTAAATAAGTTTCATCGATTATTTTTCAATGTTTACAGACAGTTAGTGATTTTCAATTTTTGATTTTGATTGTTAGCTCTACAGTCATTTTTCTGCACACTTTGTGCTGATTAGATCTGAACCTACAGTTTAACGTGGATTTCGAACCACTAACAAACATCCATTCCACAGCCAGGATTCGTACCTGAAGCACAAACCGCCAAAGCTGTACTAAATTTTCCATCCGGCCACTCAATTATTGAATGCATATTATGGATTTCTTCCTTTTTAACTATACTGCAATACGTCAATGTTTTCCTTTTATTATAAATTTAATATTTTTAAAAAAGTGAATTTTAGTGTCAAGCCAAAAAAGGTGTGTTGGATTTTATCAAAATATTTTTATCAGATTATTCTTTGGATACATTGAACAAAATTAAATAATGCTATCTTCAAAATTGCATTTCATTTCAGAGCTGTGAACATTTATTTCCCTTTCATTTCTCATAAGTCGAGAATTCTCATAAAAATCGAGCTCACAGCACCACAGGCAGCGAATTTATATGATTATAAATTTACTTCCTACGAACGCATGTTCAATATTGAAACTAATAAATCGAAATAATAAGTTGAAAAAAGAAGATGGGTACAGGAGTAAAAAAAAAAAAAAAAATAAGCAAATAAGTCTTAAAAAAAAAAAAAAAATTCAGAATACACGATAAAAATTCTTATCAAAATGCATGATTTGAAACTCGCTGTCACGAGAGTTCAAAAATGGCGGCATAAAGCAAAAAAAAAAATGGCGAAGAACTGCAACAGGAAGGGAAAAAAATCTGGAGAAAAAAAAAAATGGAAGAGGGACAAGATTTTCTGCCTTTCGGAATTACAGCTATTTCAACTACGAAGTCGGGACAGCATCAAAAATGTAAAAGAAAAAAAAAAAGAATTTCTTTCTGGAACTTCAACTTTCATCTAGATTGTATTTCTGTCGCAAAAGCAGAATCTTTCATTTCGGGAATAAATTTTACATCTCTATTTTTTTTTCATTTCATTTTTACAGGGGGAGGGCAGCTAGTAGAACGGGGAGGGGGATTATCTTTAAAAAAGGCAGAGATAAGACTCTAAATCGTAAAATCTGGGGACATCAAAGAATATTCCTGTTCCATTTCGTCAAGATGGCATTGATATACTGTTTTAATATGCATCAATTTTTTTTATCCTCGGGATTTCTCATACCTTTTTCTCTTGAGTTTGCATACTTTTAGAGAACTTTGATAACGATTACTATTTCTATATCACAAATTTTGATTTACAGAGATTTATACCAGAAATTCGAATGGAAAAATTTTAATCTGTAAAAACTTATTCAAATATTTGAAAAGTTACTGAAAAAGTATGTTTAAATGAAAATATTTCATTGGTGGCTTATAATAATAGGGAAATTTTACTCATGCAACATTACTTTCTCAAATAGATAGTGATTATCAATACCCTAATCAAATGTATAATGGAGTAACGTTTATTCTCTTACATAAAGATTTTCATCTAATATACAAGGTGTTTATAATTAAAGTCCCACTTTCGAAATGCAGTAAAAAAACCCCACTGATCACAATGAGTTCAAATTTAAACTGAAGATACTTGAAGAAGGGGAAATGGCATGACATCAAAATAATAGTTCCAAAATAATTTTTCCCATCAATTTTCACTATCCAATTTGATATGACCTTGCGATGGTGGATGGGCTTTTCCCTGACAGTGTCACAACTGTTGAATGACTTGGAAGTCATTTCTTCCGTCAAAAACAGAAACACTCTAACACATTGAACACAACAGTTGATTTAATGTGCGACTTATGTCAAATACGTTGTAATTTGGATTCAAAATAACACTGGCAGTCGAACCGATTTTTTTTTTATGCCGCTACAGCGTCATCTATTAATACACTTTAGAACTTTTTTTGACCTTTTTTTTAAAACTTTTTTTTTTTGATGCCATACCGTTTTCCCCTTCTAGTGTGTGATATCATCCACCATGGCAAGGTTATAACAAGTTGGATTAGAAAAATGGGTGAAACTTATTTTGGAACTTTTCTCTGATGCCATACCGTTTCCCCCTTCTACAAGTATCTTCAGTTCACATCTGAACTCATTGTGACGAGTGGTTCTTTTTTTACAGCATTTTGAAAGTGGGACTTTACTTATAAAGTAGACTTAATAAAGACTTTATATTTACTTATAAAGGACTTTACTTACACATTCAAAGGCTTCATTTCACACTAAAAACATACACAAAATGAAGAAAATTCATTGGGACGATATTTCGAAAAAAAGTCACAGCGAAAAAAATTTACAATATATATTAGATGAAAATCTTTATGCAAAAGAATAAAAGTTAATTCATTGTACATTTGATCAGGGTATTTAATCACTATTTAATTAAGAAACAGCATAAAAGTAATATTTAAGAGTAAAATTCCACTATTATTATAAGACCGCAATGAATTATTATTATTTAAATATACTTTTTAAGTAATTTTCACACATTTAAAATAAATGTTAACAGATTAAAATTTTTTCATTTGAATTTCTAGTATAAAATCTCTGTAAATCAAAATTTGTGATATAGAAATAGTAATCGTCATCAAAGCTCTCTAAAAGTATGTAAATTCAAGAGGAAAGGTTAAAAATCCTGGATTTTCCTTTGCATATAAATCACTATATCAATGCTGTCTTCAAGAAATGGAACATAATTATTCTTCGAAGTTCCCGGATTTTTCCCGATTTAGAGTCTTATCGTCTGCCTTTTTTAAGTTATTTCCTTAAGTTAAGTCCCCTTCCCCCCCACCTGTAAAAATAAAACGAAATGAAAAAGTAGAGATGTAAAATTTATTATTCCCGAAATGGAAGATTCTGCCTTTTGCTACAGAAATACAATCTAGATGAAAGTTCGAGGGAGAAATTTTTTTTATATATATATTTTTGTTACTGTCCCGACTTCGTAGTTGAAATAGCTGTCATTCGGAAAGGCAGAAAATTTTGTCCTTCTTCCATTTTTTTTTTTTTTCTTTTACTACGCGAGATTTTTTTCTCCTTTCTGTTGCCGTTCTTCGAAAGTTTCTTTTTTTGCTTTACCCCACAATTTTGGAACTCTCGTGACAGAGAGTTTCAAATCTCGCATTTTGATAAGAAGTCTTATCGTGTATCATGCAATTTTTTCTTTTTGTGACGATATATTTGCTTCTATTTCTATTTTTTACTCCTGTACCCATGTTTTTTTCGACTTTCCAAATTATTAGTTTCAATATTGAACACGTGTTCGAAAAGTAAATTTATAATCATCAAATTCGCTGCGTGTGGTGCTGTGAGCGCGATTTTATGAGAATTCTCGACTTATGAGATAGAAAGAAAAATAAATGATCACAGATCTGAAATGAAATACAATTTTAAAAATTGCATTATTTAATTTTGTTCAATGTATCCGAAGAATAATGTGAAGAAATATATAGTTTATATAGATGACTAATTCAACACACGGTGTTTGGCTTGACACTAAAAGAAAAATCCTCATTTTTTTTTTAAAATATCTGGTGTTGCCTCTAGCTAAATGCATATTATACTTCTATTTAATAATAAATAAATATATTTAATAATAGAGGTTTCAAATATATTTAAAATCGTTATGTTTATTATGATTGTGATTTTTATTATGTTTTTCGACACCTGTATAGCTGAGTCTAACGCTCTTGCACTCGGTGTTACAGGTGACGGGTTCGTGTCTCGGATGTGGCAAATATGTTTGTAGGGTTCGGAATCCACTTTAAGCCGTAGGTCACGGCCTCATATCACTGTAGAGCATCACGGAGCCAAGTCAGACTTCTATCTACAGGTGCTCCATGACAACAGAATCTGCCCCGTTCCCTTCAACCATAAATCCATACAGATTCGGGGAATTGGTCTATATGTCTACCAAGTGGGATAAGAAATAAAAATAACATATACATTTTTATTATAGCATATCCCTATAGTGTAGTTGCGGGAACTTATGGCCGAGTGTCGCTCTGGTGCTCGGTGCCACAAGTTTCGTGTCCGAGTCCCGGCGGTGCCGTGGATGTTTGTAGTGGTTCGGAACTCACTTTAAGCAGTAGGTCCCGGTATCATATGACCGTAGAGTGTCACAGATCCCAATCAGACTTGAAATATTATCATTTAAACGTACTTTTTAAGTAATCTTTGTTCAAACATCCAAAATAAATGTTCACAGATTACAATTTTTCCATTCCCTCAAGAGGAAAGGTATGAGAAATCCTAATTTTAATTATTAGATTACATTGTATCAATGCCATCTGGAAGGAATGGAACAGGAATATTCTTCGAAGTGCCCTGATTTTACGATTTCGAGTCTTATCTTCTGCTTTTTTTTTTTAAAGTTAAAAGCCATTGGGACGATATTTCGAAAAAAAGTCACAGCGAAACAAATTTACAATATATGTTAGATGAAAATCTTTATGCAAAAGAATAAACGTTAATTCATTGTACATTTGATCAGGGTATTGATAATCACTATCTATTTTAGAAACAGCATAAAAGTAATATTTACGGTAAAATTTCACTATTATTATAAGACCGCAATGAATTATTATTATTTAAATATACTTTTTAAGTAATTTTCACACATTTAAAATAAATGTTAACAGATTAAAATTTTTTTTCAATTTCTAGTATAAAATTTTTCAAAATTTGTGATATAGCAATAGTAATCGTCATCAAAGCTCTCTAAAAAGTATGCAAATTCAAGAGGAAAGGTTAAAAATACTGAAGATTTTCCCTTTGTATAAAACACTATATCAATGCTGTCTTCAAAAATGGAAAAATTGTTCTTCGAAGTCCCCGGGATTTATCTTCTGCCTTTTTTTAATGATTTTTGTAAAAATAAAGTGAAATGAAAAAGTAGAGATGTAAAATTTATTATTCCCGAAATGGAAGATTCTGCCTTTTGAGGCATACAATGTGAAAGTTGAAGTTCAATTGTTTTTTTTTTTCAAATTTTTTTGACTTCCCGACTTCTAGTTAAAATGGCTGTAATTCGGAAAGGCATTTTATTTTTTTTCTTCTATTACTGTTGCCGTTCTTCGAAATTTTCTTTTTTTGCTTTATCCCACTATTTTGAAACTTTCGTCACAGCGAGTTTCAAATCACACATTTTGATAAGAAATCTCATCGTGTAGTATGCATTTTTTTCCTTATATTTCATCCTCTTTTCGACTTATCAATTTTATTAGTTTCAATATCGAACACGCGTTCGAAGGAAGTAAATTTATAATCATCAAATTCGGTGCCTGTGGTGCTGTGAGCGCGATTTTATGAGAATTCTCGACTGATGAGAAAGGAAAAGGAAAATAAATGTTCACAGTTCTGAAAAAAATGCAATTTTCAAAATTGCATCATTTAATTTCGTTCAATGTAAAAGGAGATATTTTATAAAAGAAAAAAAAATTTTTTTTTTATAAAACGATAAGAGATCTTATCAAAATGCGTGATTTGGAAATCGCTGTCACGAGAGTTCCAAAATGATGGGATAAAGCAAAAAAAAAAAATTTCGAGTACGGCAACAAAAAGAAGAAAAAAATCTCGCGTAATAAAAAGAAAAAAAAAAAAAATGGAAGAAGGACAAAATTTTCGGCCTTTCCGAATTACAGCTATTTCAACTACGAAGTCGGGACAGTCAAAAAAAATATATAAAAAAAAAAAAAGGAACCTTTCGAACTTCAACTCTCATCTAGATTGTATTTCTGTAGCAAAAGGCAGAATCTTCCATTTCGGGAATAATAAATTTTCCATCTCTACTTTTTCATTCCGTTTTATTTTTACAGGGGTAGGGAGGGAAACAGGGAGGGGAGAAAATAACTTTAAAAAAGCAAAAGATAAGACTCTAAATCTTAAAAATCCGGGGACTTAGAAGAATATTCCTGTTCCATTTCTTCAAGATGGCATTGATTTATTTCAATCAAGCAATATCAAATCAAGATGTGCATTGATTTATCCTGTTTTAAATGCAAAGGTAAAATCTTCAGGATTTCTCATGACTTTCTTCTTGAAGTTTGCATACTTTTATAGAGATCTTTGATGAAGATTGCTATTGCTATATCACAAATTTTGATTTTCTTAATTTTATACCAGAAATTCGAATGGAAAATTTGTAATCTATAAACATTTATTCTATATGCTTGAAAGATTACTTTAAAAGTATGTTTAAATGATAATATTTCATTGGCGTCTTATAATAATCGTGAAATTTTTCTCATACAACATTACTTTTTCAAATAGATAGTGATTATCAATGCTCTGATCAAATGTATTATGAATTAATGCTTATTCACTTACACTTAGTCACAAAAGTAAGTATGCAGAGTGTATGTGATGATGTCCTATGAAAAAAACAGACCTACAATATTAGAGTTTTCAAATTAACGATTTATTTCGATTACAGCAAAATCGAGCTTAATAACAAAATGAAAAGTAATTAAAAAATACAAATATTTAATTAGCAAGATGAGCTTAACTTAAAATAGGATGTAATTTACATCATAAAAGTAAGTATGCCAACAAAAACAAAGACATTAATATTGCAAATTTTACAATTTTTCAAAAAAATTAGTAATTTGATGGATAGCCTTTGGCCTTTAGAACAGCTCTCAATCTAGATGGCACAGATTTTACTAAATTTTGAGTGACAGAAGATGGTATTTTCTTCCACTCCTCCAAAAGGGCTTTCTTTAGATCATTCTTAGTTTTGATCTCTTGCTTTCTAATTTGGCGATCGAGATAATCCCACAAGTGTTCAATGGGATTAAGATCAGGTGATTGCGGTGGGGTTTTAGCTGTTTTCGCACGTGATATAGCAGCCATTTCCGAACAACCCGAGCAGTATGTTTGGGATCATTATCTTGTTGGAAAGTGGGAGCCATAGAGTCCCAATTTAGAAGCACTTTGGCTTAGATTATTCTTTAAAATATTCAAATAGCTATATTGATTGATTATTCCGTCGATTATAACTAAATTTCCTACTCTAGTTGCAGCCATGCAACCCCAAACCATAATCGAATCGTGTTTTACAGTTCCTCTCATGTTCTTTGGTTCTAGAGCTGCATTTGCTTTCCTCCAATCTTTTTGGTGTCCATCTGACCCGTGGATGTTGAATTTACTTTCATCCGAAAAATCACGGAATTCAAAAAATTGTGTCCTGCTTTACATTTTCTTTTGCAAAATCTATTCTCTTTTGCGATTCACTGTGCTAACAAATAGTTTTCTTCGCATATTTCGACCATGGTATCCTGCCTTCCGTAACACACGGCGAATTGTTTTAGGATTGCATGACTTCGCGAAATTGTTTTTCACATCAGTTGTCAATTTTGGTGCGCTAATCGTCGGATTTTTTTCACATTTCCAATAATAATTCGCCTTTCTCGATCCGTCAAAATGGGCGGTCTTCCTGTTCTTGGCTTGTTTAGAGTATTTCCCCAGCCTGGAACTTTTCTATGATTTTTGCACTGTTGCAGGACTTTTGCCTATGATTTTAGCGATTTGTCTTTGGGACTTGCTTTCCTTATAGAGCTTTATTATTGTATCCTTTAGATCTTTTGATAATTATTTTCCACGTGGAGCCATTGATGAATTGTTGATGTACTTAAAGCTCAAACTTACAAGCTTTGTAGCAGAACTTCTAAACTTATCACTGAAATACGAAAAATCACTCGAGAAGTTTCATTCAGCCTATTTAAAAGTCAAAAATTCAGAGTGCATATATACTTTTGTGATTTAAATTTCTACTGGTAGTTAACGAAATTACTCTTAAAGTTTTTAAAAATTATAATGATTTGGTTTATTTTTCATTACTTTATGACTTGAATCAGAAGCTATAAACAACACTCTCCAAAATAATATTTTTCTTATATTTATTTGAGAACTAGAGTTTTTCACTTAAGCTATGAGTTGCATACTTACTTTTCTGACATAAAGAAGTGTACATAAAAAATTTCATCTAATATACAGGGTAATTAACATTAAAATCCCACATTCAAAATACTGTAAAAATAGTACTGCTCGTCAGAATGAGTTCAAGCTGCAAGCGGCATAAAGAAAGTGAATTCGGCTGCCAGTGATATTTTGAATCGAAATTACAAAGTATTTGTCATGAGTTGTGCATTTTAGTGTCAAATGTGCTTGATTGTTTCGATTTTTTGATGGAAAAATGACTTCCAAGTCATTCAACAGTTGTGACACTTTTAGTGGAAAGACCATCCACCACGAAAAGATCATACCATATTAGATCGGAAAAATCGATGGCATTTTTTTGATGCCATACCGTTTCCCCCTTCTTCAAGTATCTCCAGTTCAAATTTGAACTCATTGTGGCGAGTGATTCTTTTTTATAGCATTTTGGAAGGGGGACAGTAATTATAATCACCTTGTATATTATTAGACATTTGTTTCGCTTTGAACTTTTAGAAATATCCTGCCTATAAATTCATATTTTTGTGTATGTTTTGAAGTGTGAGATGAAGTTTTGGAATATGATTTTTTTAAATAAATTTCATCGATTATTTCTTCAATATTTACAGACAGCTAGTGTTTTTATTTTTATTTGGAATGTTAGCTCTATGATCATTTTCTGCACAGTTTGTGCTAATAAGACAGGGACCTACAGTTTAATGTGGATTCGAACCACTAAAAACATCCATTCCCCGTCTGGGATTCGAATCTGAAGCTTGTGGTTCCAACCGTCAGATCTCTAACCAATTGACCATTAGGCCTCTCAATTTTTGAAAGTATATTAAGTATATTATTAAGAATTTTTGGAAGTATATTGTGTATTAGACACGCGTAGGTAAAAGTCAGACTTGGCTCCATGACACTCTACAGTCATATGAGACCGGGACCTATGGCTTAAAGTGGATTCTAAACCCTTACAAACAAACTGGATACAGCCGGGACTCGAACCTGACCACCTGTAGCATCCAGCACCAGAGCTATAGACACTCAGCTCTATTATAAAATTTATTTAAATATTAATCTATTATTAAATCGAAGTATTTAATTTAATGTACATTTAATTGAAGTCAAAACTAGATATTTAAAAAAAAACAAATGATGATTTTTTTAAGATCAAGCAAAAACCGTGTGTTGAATTAATCATTTATATAAACAAAATATTTTATAACATTATTCTTTGGATGCATTGAAAGAAATTAAATAATGCAATTTTCAAAATTGTATTGCATTTCAAACTATGAACATTATTTTCCTTAATAGTGATTATCAATACCCTGTTCAAATGTATAAGGAATTAATGTTTATTTTCTTACATAAAATTTTTTCATCTAATTTATATTATACATTTGTTACGTTTTTGAATTTTTTCGAAATATCGTCCCAATGAATTAATTTTTTTTGTGCATGTTTTGAAGTGTGAGATGAAGCCGTTAAATATGATTTTTAAATAAGTCTCATCGATTATTTTTTCAATATTTACAGACAGGTAGTAATTTTCAATTTTTGACTTGGATTGTTAGCTAGAAGGTCTTTTTCTGCACACTTTGTGCTAATGAGATCGGCACCTACAGTCTAACTTGGATTCGAACCACTAACAAAGATTCATGCCACAGCCAGGATTCGTACCTGAAGAACTCTAGCAAATTTGCCAACAAGCCTCTTAATTATTGAATGTATATTATGGATTTTTCGTTTTTTAACTATACTGCAGTACGTCAATGTTTTCCTTTTATTATGCATAAATCTAATATTTTTTTAAAAATGTGATGAAGATTTTTAGTGTCAAAAAAAAAAAAACTCTGTGTTGAATTAGTCATCTATTTCAACAAAAAATTTTATCACATTATACTTTGGGTACATTGAACGAAATTAAATAATGCAATTTTCAAAATTACATTTCATTTTAGAGCTGTGAACATTCCTTTTCCTTTCTCATAAGTCGAGAATCCTCATAAAATCGGGCTCACAGCAAAACAGGCAGAGAATTTGATGATTATAAATTTACTTCCTTCGCAACGCGTGCTTAATATTGAAACTAATAAATTTGGGAAGTCGAAAAAGAAGATGGGTACGAGAGAAAAAAATATAAATATAAGCAAATCAATCGTCAAAAAAAAAAAAAAATGCATAATACACGATAAGAGTTCTTATCAAAATGCGTGATTTGAAACTAGCTGTTACGAGAGTTCTAAAATGGCGGGTTAAAGCAAAAAAAAAGAAAATGGCTAAGAACGGCAACAGGAAGGGTATAAAAAAAAATCAAATTTTTTTTTTTCTTATATTAAGCGAGAAGGACAAAATTTTCTACCTTTCTAATTTTTGTTGTAGATTATTACGGAAATCTTTGGACGCGTAGCGGCCACTAGTTACTTCATGGTAGAATGTTGAAACATAGCGGTGGTCTCATGCCCTTTGAGTTAAGAATCAAAATAGATAATTAAATGCCATTTTTTTTAAAAAGAATTATTTATTTAATAAAATTATATAATGAAAAATAACAAAAATTTCAAAAATGTAGATATTGATGAAATCAGTTGCATGTAATAATGAGCAGAATGAGGAAAGGTCGAATTAGGAGAAAAGCTTTTCATCTAGGCAGTTGTAAGGAATTAATTAAAAATATTTAGAACAGTGCGAGGTCTTTTGCTATGGTCGGGGGAAGAAATATCATATTTTGTAGGATATTTAATACAGGGTTATTGATATTTCGCATATCATTATAGAATTTAGTGGAAATTTTGTGAACAAATTATCTTAAACTTGGAATCGAGAGAGCTTGTCTAATATCGTCATTACGAAAGTACCAGGGGTGAATTCGTTAGCATTCTGAGAGTTTTGTTCTCAAGCCTTTGAAGAATTTCAAAATTTGTACTTGCAACAGAACCCCAAACTGGGTTTTCTGCCTTTCCGAATTACAACTATTTCAACTAAGAAGTCGGGACAGTAAAAAAAATATATATATAAAAAAAAAAAAGAATTTCTCTCTCGAACTTCAACTTTCATCTTGATTGTATTTCTGTAGCAAAAGGGAGAATCTTTCATTTCGGGCAAAAAAAAAAAAAAAAAATAAAAGCAAAAGATAAGACTCTAAATCGTAAAATCTGGGGACTTCGAGAAATATTCCTGTTCCATTTCTTCAAGATGGCATTGATAGAGTGTTTATACGCAAATATAAAATCTTTAAGGATTCCTCGTACCTGTCCTCTTGAGTTTGAATACTTTTAGAGAGCTTTGATGACAATTACTATTGCTGTATCACAAATTTTGATTTGGAGATTTTTATACCAGAAATTCGAATGGAAAAATTGTAATCTGTAAACCTTTATTCTAAATGTTTGAAAAATTACGTAAAAAAGTATGTTTAAACGATAATATTTCATTGGTGGCTTATATTAATAGGAAATTTTACTCATACAATATTATTTTCTGAAATATATAGTGATGCTCTGATCAAATGTATAATGGATTAATTCTTATTCACTTACATAAAGATGTTCGTCTAATATACAGGGTGATTATAATTAAAGTCCCACTTTTAAAATACTGTGAAAAATAATCATTCACAATGTGTTCAAATTTGAACTGAAGATTCTTGAACTAGGAAATAGTACGAAATCAAATAAATTCAAATTCTATTAATAGATGACGCGGTTTGTGGTATAAAGTAAATGAATTCGGTTGGCAGTGATATTTTGAATCAAATTACAACGTATTTGGCTGAGTTGCACATTGAACCCATCGTAGTGTTCAATGTGCTTGATTATTTCGGTTTTTTGGTGGAAAAATGACTTCCTAGTCATTCAACAGTTGTGGCATTATTAGTGGAAAGCACATCGACTACGGCACAATCATACCAAATTGGATGGGAAAAATTGGTGGAACTTTTTTTTTGATGCCATACTGTCTCCCTTTCTTCAAGTATCTTCAGTAATGTGAACTCATTGCGTCTAGTGGTTCTTTTTATACAGCATTTTGAAAGTGGGACTTTAATTATAATCGTCCTGTTTATTATACATTTTTTTTACGTTTTAACTTTTTTCGAAATATCTTTCCAATGAATCCATCGTTTTGTGTATGTTTGCAAATGTGAGACGAAGCCTTTGAATAAGTTTTTAAATAAATTTCATCAATTTTGTTTTCAATATTTACTGATAGCTAGTGATTTTCAATTTTTGTTTTGGATTATTAGCTCTACGATCATTTTTCTGCACTTTGTGCTAGTTACACCTGAACCCACAGTTTAACGTACATTCCGAAACACTAAAGAACATCCATGCCACAGCCAGGATTCGTACCTGAAGCACCAACCGCCAGAGCTCTATCAAATTTTCCATCCGGCCACTCAATTATTGAATGTATATTATGGATTCCTTATTTTTTTAATCATACTGCAATACGTCAATGTTTACCTTTTATTATAAATCTAATAGTCTTCTTGAATCTAATAACCTTTTTAAAAAAGAGAATGATGATTTTTAGTGGCAAGCCAAAAAAACCGTGCGTTAAATTAGTCATCAATAAAAACAAAATATTTTATCGCATTATTCTTCGGATACATTGAACTCAATTAAATAATGTAATTTTCAAAATTTCATTTCATTTCAGAGCTGTGAACATTTATTTTCCTTCACTTTTCCCTTAAAATGAGAATTCTCACAAAATCGCTCTCACAGCACCACAGGCAGCGGATTTGATGATTATAAATTTACTTCCTTCGAACGCGTGCTCAATATTGAAACTAATAAATTTGGGAAGTCGAAAAAGGAGAGGGGTACAGGATTAAAAAACCAGAAATATAAGCAAATATATCGTCAAAAAAAAAAAAAAAAAAAATGCATGATACACGATAAGACTTCTTATCAAAATGCGTGATTTGAAACTCGCTGTCACGAGAGTTCCAAATGGCGGGATAAAGCAAAAAGAAAATGGCCAAGAACGACAACAGGAAGAAGAAAAAAAATTCTTGCGTCAAAATAAAAAGAAAAAAAAAATGGAAAAGTAACACAATTTTCTGCCTTTCCGAATTACAGCTCTTTCAACTACGAAGTCGGGACAGTAACAAAAAAAAAAAAAAAAAAAAAAAAAAGAATTTCTCCCTCTCTCGAACTTCAACTTTCATCTAGATTGTATTTCTGTAGCAAAAGGCAGAATCCTTCATTTCGGGAATAATAAATTTTACATCTCTACTTTTTCATTTCGTTTTATTTTAACAGGGGTAGGGGAGGGAAACAGGGAGGGGGAGAAAATAACTTTAAAAAAAAAACAGAAGATAAGACTCTAAATCGTAAAATCCGGGGACTTCGAAGAATATTCATGTTCCATTTCTTCAAGATGGCATTGATAATATTTTTTATATGCAAAAGGTAAAATCTTCAGGATTTCTCGTACCTTTCCTCTTGAGTTTCCATACTTTTAGAGAGCTTTGATGACGATTACTATTGCTGTATCACAAATTTTGATTTACAGATTTTCATACCAGAAATTCGAATGAAAAAATTGTAATCTCTAAACATTTAAATGTTCGAGAAATGATTTAAAAGTATGTTTTAACGATAATATTTAATTGGTGGCTTATAATAGTGAAAATTTATTCATACAAAATTACTTTTATGCTGTATCTCAAATAGATTGATTTAATCAATATCCTGATTACGTGTATAATTAATTAGTATTCATGTTCTTATATAAAGATTTCCATCTAATAGACAGGCTGATTATAATTAAAGTCCCATTTTTGAAAATGCTATGAACAAAAAAATCACTCGTCACAATGAGTTCAAACTGGAACTGAATATACTTGAAGAAGGAGTAAACGGTATGACATCATAAGAAACCCATCAATAAAAAAATAAGCCCACCAATTTTTCCCCATCCAATTTCGTATGACCTTGACGTGGTGGAGGGGCTTTCCATTAACAGTGTCGCAACTGTTGAATGACTTAGAAGTCATTTTCTCCGCCAAAAAAAAAAAAAAAAAAAATGAAACAATCAAGCACATTGAACACCACAGTTGCCTTAATATGAAACTCATGCCAAATACACTGTAATTTGGATTCAAAATATCATTCTCTACCAGAACTCTTTTCTGCCTTTCCGAATTACAGCTATTTCATGTACGAAGTCGGGACAGTAACAAAAAAAAAAATATATATATTCCCTCGAACTTTAACTTTCATCTAGATTATATTTCTGTAGCAAAAGGCAGAATCTTCCATTTCAGGAATAATAAATTTTACATCTCTACTTTTTCATTTCGTTTTATTTTAACAGGTGGGGGCAGCCAGGAAAACGTGGGGGGTTAACTTTAAAAAAAGCAGAAGATATGACTCTAAATCAAAAAATTTGGGGACTTCGAAAAATATCCCTGTTCCATTTCTTCAACATGGAATAGATATAATGTTTTATATGCAAAGGTAAAATCTTTAGGATTTCATACCTTTCCTCTTGAGTTTGCATACTTTTTAAAGAACTTTCATGGCGATTACTATTTGTGTATCACAAATTTTGATTTACAGATTCTTTATGCCAGAAATTCGGAGGGGAAAAATTGTAATCTGTAAATATTTATTTTACATTTTGAAAGGTCTTATCATTTAAAAAAGAATGTTTAAGATTAATTAAATAAGATTAATTAATAAGATTTCATTGGTGCCTTATATTAATAGTGAAATTTTGCTCATACAACATTACATTTCTCAAATAGATTGTGATTATCAATATCCTGATCAAATGTATATTGGATTAATGTTTATTCACTTACATAAAGATTTTCATCTAATATATATTATACTTTTTGTATCGCTTTGACATTTTTTTCAAAATATAGTTCTAATTCATTTTTTTGTGTACGTTTTGATGTTTGCGAGGAAGTTTTTGAATATGATTTTTTAAATAGGTTTCATCGATCATTTTTCGATATTTACAGACAGTTAGTGATTTTTAGTTTTTGATTTGGATTGTTACCTCTAATGTCCTTTTTCTGTACACTTTGTTCTAATTAGTCCGGGACCTACAGTTTAACATGGATTCTGAACCACTAACATACATCCATGCCACAAATAGGATTCGAACCAGAAGCTTGTGGTACCAAAGGCTGAAGATCTAGCCAATTGATGATCAGGCCACTACTAAATAGGAGAATTTACCAAATATTTATTTCTAACCTCCATAATATCTAAATGTGTGCAAGATTTATAGTTTTAACTACACCATAGGGATATATACTTTATTTTAGTGATTTGTTATTAGGAAAATCTCAGCTATTAAATATATTTAATTATTAATCTATTATTAAAAATAGCATTTAATTTAACATGCATTTAATTAGAGTCTACACTAGATAAAAAAAAAGGAAATGACGATTCTTTGTTTAGTGTCAAGCTAAAAGTCATGTGTTGAATTAGTCATTTATATAAACAAAATATTTGATCACATTATTCTTCGGATATATTGAACGAAATTAAATACTGCAATTTTCAAACGTGCATTTCATTTCTGAGCTTTGAACATTTATTTTCCTTTCCTTTCTCATTAGTCGAGAATTCTTATAAAATCGCTCTCACAGCACCACAGGCGGCGAATTTGAAGATTATAAATTTACTTCTATCGAACGCGTGCTAACTTTAAAAAAAGGGAAAAAAATGTAAAAGATAAGACTCTAAATCGTAAAATCCTGAGTCTTCGAAAAATATTCTGTTCCATTTCTTCAAGATGTTTATATGCAAAAATATTCCTGGTAAAATTCTTCAAGTTTCTTCATACCTTCCTCTTAAGTTTGCATATATTTAGAGAGTTCTGCTAACGATTACTATTGCTATATCACAAATTTTGATTTATTAGATTTTTATACTAAAAAATTGGAATGGAGAAATTGTAATCTGTAAACGTTTATTCTAAATGTTTGAAAAATTACTTAAAATGTATGTTTAAATGATAATATTTATTTGGTGAATTATATTATTTACTATTTATTTTATATTATTTACACATATTTATTTATTCATACAACATTACTTTAAAAAATATATAGTAATTATCAGTATCCTGTTCAAATGTATAATGAATTAATGTTTATTCTCTTACATTAAGATTTTCAACTAGTATATATTATACATTTGTTTCGCTTTTAACTTTTTTCGAAATATCCTCCCAATGAATTCTTGTTTTTAAATATGTTTTGAATGTGAGATGAAGCCTTTGAATATGATTTTGTAAATAGGTTTCATCGATGCATTTGTTCAATATTTACAGACAGTTTGTGATTTTCAATATCTGATTTGGATTGTTAGATCTATGGTAATTTTTCTTCCCATTTTGTGCTAATTAGAACCTACAGTTTCGCGTGGATTCAGAACCACTAACAAACTTTTAAACCCAAAAGCATTAAAACAGCTATCTTGTTTATTATTTTCAAATATAATCATAAAATTTTTAATGTCAAGTTAATATTGTTCCGTTGGATTTTATACTAGGAATCTAAAATCTTTTCATTAGTTATATAACTATTGTAACTGTTTTATCTATATATATTCAAACTATTTCTTTATAAGAAATAGACAAAACAAGCTATCACATTGTCGAATGGGAGCTATTTATCTTAACATTCATTAATTGCGATTTAAAGTATGGGCACATCTTTAACAAATTTTATTAATAGTTATAAACTAAATCTCATAATACGATCAATGCATTGGAAAGATACCATGTATTTACTTTATCGTGTCTGCTTGTTGTATGATATAAATTTTTATTTTTAGTATGCAAATAATCATTCATATTGTTTGTTTTTATATACATAAATATATTTCGTACATATAAGCTTTGCAATGGTTAGATTCTAGTTAAGTATTCTTAAACGGAAAAGGATCTTATGATAGAAACCGAGGGTTTACTGAAATTCTCGAGAGTAGTGATTTTGTTTTCAGAGGAAAAAGCAAAGATCGGGATGGTGAAGGTGTTGCATAGAAGAATCTAGGGAAACTCCCCACCCCCCCCTCATCCCCCCCTGACTTCCGGTGAAAAAAGCAGGACAGCGGTGAACGCAACCGCCAAGATCGTGTAGCCACCCATTGGATGCGATTGAGTCCCGGATAAGATTCTTCTTCTTGACTGAGTCTTTCCGATGAACCGAAAGATTATGATGATGACCCTGTCGCTGGCAAGATTTTCTATAGGCGTGTTCATTGTATATTTTTATTCGATGGACCTTCAGTATTTTTACACATGGTTTCTGTTGTATATTGCATGAATTTTCAAAATCTTTTCAAGGAGAAAAGATTTTTAGAACTGCATAGAGTGTCTCAAAATTCATGCAAGAATCTTGCAAATCTTACGGAAATTTTGGGGACATCCCGTATAATAAAAATATCATTTAGGCTTGACAAGTTTTTATGACTTTATCATCTTATAATTGTGTGGATATGAGATATTTTTGATATATAAATGATATTATAATAAAAGTATATTATATCTAATTGCTTGGATATAATATACTTTTGTTTTATATAATTTTTATTGGTCGCTTAAACAGTGGATCTTCCCTATGCTGTTTGTGTACCATTTGCTACTATGAGTAATGCTGAAGTAATATGTTTATTTGAATTGTGGGCTGATTTGTCACTCTACAGTAATAATTTTTACACATTTTGGGCTAATTGACCTGGAATTACAGTTTAATGTGGATTCCGAACCACCAACAAGCATCCATGCCACAGTCAGGATTAGAATCTGAACCTATAGTATCCAACAGTCAGAGCGTTAGCCCGTTGACAATTGAGGGCCAATGGGCCATTAATAACAGTAATTTATTAATAATGGATTATAACAATAATTTAGTTTCCCCCATCTGGGTTAATAACAAGTATAACAATTGTATGCCGTAAATATAAGGTAGTTGTATTCTAATTCAGATTAACGCTAATTGCCTTAAATATAAATAAACCATTTTATTTTAAATACGAGTTTTGGATATATATTTCATGTGAATGTATTTCTTTCAGCTTAGGTTTAACTGGTCGATCTACTGTTATTTTTGCGCACTTTATTAGGTTAATTAGATATAGAGTTTAACGTGGATTGTGAACCACTGTCATCACCAGGATTTGAATCTGAAGCCTGTGGTACCAAAGTCCAAAGAGCTAGCCAATTGGCTACCAGGCCGCTCTTTCACCTTTTCCTCTTTCACCGCTCTTTCAATTATAAGCTCTGAAGTCTTTCGCAAGTGCTCAGATAAATAAATGAGTTAACGGTGTTAGAGTAGATTAATTTTGGGTTATTGCAGATATTCATTAGTTTTAGTGAATTGGATATTTGTGGAAGGATGTTTTTGTAGATTCAGTTAGATACCAACGCCACAACTGCAAAAAATAATTTTAATTAGTTGCAAAACAATTGGAGGCTTAAACTAATTACTTTAAACACTAATAAGTTTTTGCTAATAAAACAAAAAGTTCTGTCTGGATTTTTAAAATGAATTTTTTATTTGTCTTATTCGTAAGCAGCAAATGCAATAAGAGGCAGAAGAGAAATGCTTTAGGTGAAATTTCTTTTCATTTCTTATTAAATGACTTGTTTTTACCTTTTCTCCGCTTGGAGGCAGCATTAAACAAAACAAATGAGAACTTTTCTTTTTTTAATTAACTTTTCATTTCCAGCGTATATTTGTCAAGCTCTACCTCAGTAAATTAATTCAGGTCTTTTTTGTTGGAAGAGGAATTTTTTTCCGCTTCTTTTTCAAATTAATCTAAATTGTCTTTTCCTGTCTACTGCAAGAAAATGCAGTGTTACATGCATGGGATCTTTATAAACTGCGTTACTGAAGGAAATTTCTACTTCAGCTATACTTTAATACTTTAATGTTACATTTTCATAGAGAGTCTGTTGATTAGTAAATGTCATAATAAAGCAAAATTAATATTACTTTTAATAGTTTCTAAACAATATTTACAGTAAACTGTTAAATTAGTTTCAATGAATGAGTTTGTTTCTGAAACACATAAAAATGTTTCTTAAAACTGAATGGCTTTAAATGCATAATAAAACATGTATTAAGCGATTTTGTAGTACAATTTACCGAATTTGATTTTCTAAATTAAAAGATCTTATAAAATCAAATTAAACACTGAAAAAAAAATTGATAAGGATTGATATCTTTTGACTAAGGAATATCACTTTTTGTCAACTCATATGTCATGAATATCTAATCGGCCTACATTTATATTGCAAATAAGTAAAATTAAAAAAGAAACAAAATCTCAGAAAACCATCTAATGACGTATGGCTAGAGAGCCGATTTCATTTGCTATTTAGTTTTCATAAAAAAAAAAAATTCAGTAAATTCATAACTCTGTCTCAATTGTAAAATAAATTAGTATTGTTTTTAATGACAAAAAGTCTATGAATTTCAAATAAATAATTAATACTTTAAATCCAGAAATATGTAGTTCCCTTCCCCGTTTTTAATTTTTTTATTTAAAAAATAAAATTGGAGGATTTAATTGCAAAGGATTTCAGTTTTAAAAAAAAATCATAGCAATTTGGTTGATCAGGGAATGTTTAGTTTTTAAAGGATTAATTTTAACTTAAAAAATTATGAGAAATTTTTTGAATCTTTTATGTTAAAATATATAACATTATATGATTGTAACTAATCTAATTTTAACATTTTATGGTAAAAAATTAAAGGTATAAATTGAAACTAGCTCAATCCCCCCGGCTCCCACCCCCAAAAAGAGTTGTTATAAAATTATTATTTTACAAATGAAAATATTGTTTAAAAAGTTACAAATGAAAATATTGTTTAAAGTTACAAATGAAAATATTGTTTAAAAGTTGTAAATGAAAACAGTGATTACAAAGTTACAAATGAAAATATTGTTTTCAAAGTTACAAATGAAAACATAGTTTAAAAAGTTACAAATGAAAATATTGTTTTCAAAGTTACAAATGAAAATATTTTTACAAAGTTACAAATGAAAATATAGTTTTTAAAAAGTTACGAATGAAAACAATGATTACAAAGTTACAAATGAAAATATAGTTTTCAAAGTTACAAATGAAAATATAGTTTTCAAAGTTGTAAATGAAAATATAGTTTACAAAGTTACAAATGAAAATATTGTTTTCAAAGTTACAAAATGAAAATATTGTTTTCAATGTTACGAATGAAAATATAGTTTTCAAACGAATGAAAATATAGTTTTCAAAGTTACGAATGAAAATATAGTTTTCAAAGTTACAAATGAAAATATTGTTTTCAAAGTTACCAATGAAAATATAGTTTTCAAAGTTACAAATGAAAATATAGTTTTCAAAGTAAAAAGATACACTGAAATTTTACGAATATTGCTTACAAAGTTAAAAATGAAAATATTGTTTTGTTAATTAATTTTTATCTTATTGTAATTGTTTTTCTTTAAAAAAGATCCCAATGGAATTATACCTGATCTAAGAATTTTTTAAATGTTTTAATTAATATTAACTTTAAAAAAATTAATACAAGAAAATAGCAACTAAATTTTTTCAAAGCTATGCATACAAGTTACAAATCAAAACAAAAATACATACGAGAAAAAAAAAAGCTTTCAATTTAAACACAAAAGCATCTGGAGCATCCATTCCAAGATGAAAAGAATAAATTCGCCTCTCGAAAATAGTCCCAAAAGAATAATTACTTCTCATAACTAATTCTTCCGCTTAACTGATTACTTTCGAGAATTCGAAACCGAAGCTGTCACTTCGAACTCGTTACTTTGTGAAAATGTTGTGGAAGGGGCCTTAAGAAAAGAATGACAGGCCCCTCGCTTTCTTTACAAACGAAGTCGACAGATATCATTTCCTCTAAAACTAATTTAGCTCATTATTCCTTATTGGAAAAGAATGCATTTTCTCTCTCGCCAAGAATTCTTTGAGTCACAAACAAAACGGCGCCAGCTTCTTGAATAGGTGTTGGATTGGCCTTTTCCGAGGCACGATTTAATTAAAAGTTTGAATTTAATAAATTGCTTTGGCGCCATTTTCTTTGAGTCGCAAAAACAAAGCAGCTCGTTAGGCTTGCTTTTAATGAAAAGAAAATGTTGGCTATGGGATGGATGGAGTCGAACATAGATTAGCCAGGTTCCGAAAGGTTATGCTGAAAGGTATTAGAATGCTAGAGCAGGTAAACTTGGAATGCTTTTTTCAGAAAATGTTTTAATTTGAAGATTTTTTTTTGATATTATTAAAAATATTTTTTTTCATTTAGTGATTTTAAAAAAATATTTTGGTATATTTTCAAACATTTGTCGTTGGTGCACTATTTCAAGAAAATGTGAAGTCATTTAATTTGAAGATTTAATATTTTCATATTAACAATAATTAAAACTACAATCTTATGATTCTAAAGAATAATCTTTTCAAAGTAAAATAAATATTTGTTTTATTTTTAGAGAAATATTTTTTCAAATTCCAATGATTTTTTCAAACATTTGTCGATTGTTTTTGAATATTATTTTACAAAGTTACAAATAAAATTCTATGTCTATTCGGTTTATCTGTAAAAATCATTCTTAAATAATTATAAGCTCATATTATAAATTTATAGCTTAGATAAATAAATACAGTGTTGGTGTTACAAATGAAAATATCGTTTACAAAGTTATAAATGAAAATATCGTTTTCAAAGTTACAAATGAAAATATCGTTTTCAAAGTTACAAAACAAAGTTACAAATAAAAAGTTACAAATGAAAATCGTTTTCAAAGTTACAAATGAAAATATCGTTTTCAAAGTTACAAATGAAAATATCGTTTACAAAGTTACAAATGAAAATATCGTTTTCAAAGTTACAAATGAAAATATCGTTTTCAAAGTTACAAATGAAAATATCGTTTTTCAAAATTACAAATGAAAATATCGTTTACAAAGTTACAAATGAAAACAGTGATTACAAAGTTACAAATGAAAATATCGTTTACAAAGTTACAAATGAAAATATCGTTTTCAAAGTTACAAATGAAAATATCGTTTTCAAAGTTACAAATGAAAATATCGTTTTCAAAGTTACAAATGAAAATATCGTTTTCAAAGTTACAAATGAAAATCGTTTTCAAAGTTACAAATGAAAATATCGTTTTCAAATTTACAAATGAAAATATCGTTTTCAAATTTACAAATGAAAATATCGTTTTCAAAGTTATAAATGAAAATATCGTTTTCAAAGTTACAAACGAAAATATCGTTTTCAAAGTTATAAATGAAAATATTGCTTTCAAAGTTATAAATGAAAATATTGCTTTCAAAGTTACAAATGAAAATATTGTTTTCAAAGTTACAAACGAAAATATTGTTTTCAAAGCTACAAATGAAAATATTATTTTCACATTAGAGTTTCTATTTTATTGTAATTGCTTTTTAATTAAAAAAGACCCAATGAAAGTATACATGATCTAAGAATTTCTTTCTCTATTCATTAATGCTATACCGAAAGCAACTTGAATCACAAGAAAAATAGCAACTAAATTTTCTACAGCTATGAAATACAAAGTTTACAAATCAAAACAAAAATATATACGAGAAAAAAGAAAGCTTCAATTTAAACACAAAAGCATCTGGAGCATCCATTCCAAGATGAAAAGAATAAATTCTCCTCTCGAAAATAGTCCCAAAAAGAATAATTACTTCTCATAACTAATTCTTCCGGTTAACTGATTCCTTTTTAGAATTCGAAACCGAAGCTGTCATTTCGAACTCGTTACTTTTGTGAAAATGTTGTGGAAGGGGCCTTAAGAAAATAATGACAGGCCCCTCGCTTTCTTTACAAACGAAGTCGACAGATATCATTTCCTCTAAAACTAATTTAGCTCATTATTCCTTATTGGAAAAGAATGCATTTTCTCTCTCGCCAAGAATTCTTTGAGTCACAAACAAAACGACGCCAGCTTCTTGAATAGGTGTTGGATTGGCCTTTTCCGAGGCACGATTTAATTAAAAGTTTGAATTTAATAAATTGTTTGGCGCCATTTTCTTTGAGTCGCAAAAACAAAGCAGCTCGTTAGGCTTGCTTTTTTAATGAAAGAGAAAATAATGGTGGCTATGGGATGGTGGAGTCGAACATAGATTAGCCAGTTCCGAAAAGGTTATGCTGAAAGGTAGGTAAACTTGAATGCTTTTGGTTTTATGATTTTTTTTTTTTTATATTATTAAAAATAATTTTTTTTTCATTTAGTGATTTTAAAAAATATTTTTGGTATATTTTCACATGTTGGTGCACTATTTCAAGAAAATGTGAAGCATTTAATTTGAAGATTTAATATTTTTGAACAATAATTAAAACTACAATCTTATGATTCTAAAAAGAATAATCTTGAAGTAAAATAAATATTTGTTTTTATTTATAGAGATATATTTTGAATTCCAATGATTTTCAAACTTTTGTCGATTATTTTTGAATATTATTTACGACAAATTCTATGTCTATTCGGTTTATCTGTAAAAATCATTCTTAAATAATTATAAACTCATATTATAAATTTATAGCTTAGATAAATAAATGCAGTGTTAGTGTTACAAATGAAAATATCGTTTACAAAGTTACAAATGAAAATATCGTTTTCAAAATTATAAATGAAAATATTGTTTCAAAGTTATAAATGAAAATATTACTTTCAAAGTTACAAATGAAAATATTGTTTACAAAGTTATAAATGAAAATATTACGTTTACAAAGTTACAAATGAAAATATCGTTTTCAAAGTTACAAATGAAAATATTTTCGTTTATTACAAAAATGTTTTCAAATGAAAAATATCGTTTACAAAGTTACAAATGAAAATATCGTTTTCAAAGTTACAAATGAAAATATCGTTTACAAAGTTACAAATGAAAATATCGTTTACAAAGTTACAAATGAAAATATAGTTTTCAAAGTTATAAATGAAAATATTATTTTACATTAGAGTTTCTATCTTATTGTAATTGCTTTTTAATTAAAAAGACCCAATGAAAGTATACATGATCTAAGAATTTCTTTCTCTATTCATTAATGCTATACCGAAAGCAACTTGAATCACAAGAAAAATAGCAACTAAATTTTCTACAGCTATGAATACAAAGTTTACAAATCAAAACAAAAATATATACGAGAAAAAAGAAAGCTTCCAATTTAAACACAAAAGCATCTGGAGCATCCATTCCAAGATGAAAAGAATAAATTCGCATCTCGAAAATAGTCCCAAAAGAATAATTACTTCTCATAACTAATTCTTCCGGTTAACTGATTACTTTCGAGAATTCGAAACCGAAGCTGTCACTTCGAACTCGTTACTTTGTGAAAATGTTCTGGAAGGAGGGCCTTAAGAAAATAATGACAGGCCCCTCGCTTTCTTTACAAACGAAGTCGACAGATATCATTTCCTCTAAAACTAATTTAGCTCATTATTCCTTATTGGAAAAGAATGCATTTTCTCTCGCCGAAGAATTCTTTGAGTCACAAACAAAACAACGCCAGCTTCTTGAATAGGTGTTGGATTGGCCTTTTCGAAGGGAGCGATTTAATTAAAAGTTTGAATTTAATAAATTGCTTTGGCGCATTTTCTTTGAGTCGCAAAAACAAAGCAGCTCGTTAGGCTCGCTTTTAATGAAAGAGAAAATGGTGGCTGTAGGATGGTGGAATCGAGCATAGATTAGCCACGTTCCGAAACGGTTATGCAGAAAGGTATTAGAATGTCCGAGCAGGTAAACTTGGCAATGCTTTTTTGTTTTATTACTTTTTATATTATTAAAAATATTTTTTTCGTTTAGTTATTTTAAAAATATTTTTATATATGTTTCACATATTGGTGCACTATTTGTAGAAAATGTGACGCAATTAATTATAAGAGATAATATCTTTAAACAATAATTAAAATTACAATCTTAATGCTTCTAACAATAATTGAGATTACGATTTTAATGTTTCTAAACAATAACCATGAAATAAGATAAATATTTTTTTTTTTTATAAAGGAATTATTTTAATTACAGTGATTTTTCAAAAATTTGTCGTAATCAAATCTTTACATGTCTATACTGTTTGTCTGTAAAAATCATTCATGAAAACTTTACTGCATGTAAATAATATTCAAAGTTTTTAAATAATAAAAAAAAAAATTGTTTTGAATTAGAGCAGATTTATTATTATTATAATTCAAGTTTCATCATGTGCAATTACTTAATTACAACTTAAAAATATTTTTATTATTATTTTATATTAAAAAGCTCTTTCGTATTTTAATGCATGTGTAGACATCGATTTTCGTAAATAATAATAAATTGTATTTATTTTTGAAGGTTTTTATTAGTTTAAATTCATATATTTGTACATTATTACTTGGTCTTTTAATTTGAAAATTTTTTAATGAGATTAACTTAATTTTACATATAGTTCTCAACATATATATATTTCTGAATTTGGTAGAAATCTCTATTTTGATAACTCAAGTAATTTTTGTATGAAATATTACTTTATTATATCGTTATATTACACTTCTTTACCATCACCACCTAATCATTTAAAACAGCGAATTACTATTTTCAGCCATAAATTGATTAACTTAACTAATTTATTATTTCAAATGTTTCCAAAAATACAATAATTTAAATCCTCTCAAGAGTATTATTCAAATATAAACCTTTGATACATGAACAAAATGTTTAAATAAGATACAATAATACATAAATAGGAGAGAATGATACTTAAATAGGACAGAAATTTCTAATGCATTATTCACCATTTCATTTCTGAAAAATCATTAACAATTATAATCTATAAACACAAATAAACTTAAGAAGAACATCAATTAAATATGGTAATCAATAAACCTTTTGAAAGTCCAAACATCCAGAAATGTAACTGAGGTAGCATAATTTTCCTCAATATTCCTTGAAAATCTTGTACAGATGATCCCTTAATCACCTAGAATAGTAAATATACAAATAATGCCGAAAATATTCAATCCAAAAAGGAAAATAGACACAGAATTGCAAATAAATACAAATGAATTCATTCAATCATTAACTCTTAATGCACAAATATTCCAGAGAAGGAAATAATGAATAATTTTGCGTCATATTAACTTCCTTTCTGAGTTCCATTTCGTAAAAATATCTCTGTTCTATAGAACATTATGCTCAATAAGTAATACTCCTCACGAATGTGAGATGAAAAGATCTTTAATTATTTTAATCGAGCTAGGTTATTTGAATTCCCATATGACTCTTCCATCTTCATTGCTGGATATTTGAATAAAGTCTTTGATGCTTTAGAAGTGGATTTTCATTGTATGTGATATCAAACAAAGTAAAACCTACTTTAATTTGCAAGGAATTAGTTAGAGATGTACGGAAAAGAGCATAATGTGTAAAAACAAATTTAAAAGCTATGTTTTGCGGATGTGTCGAGAAGCATACGTAATTTCCCTGATGTGGGTATTGTTTAAAAATGTTTTAAGTTCAAAGAGAAAAAAAAATTTTTTTGTTACATTTCGATTACTTTGAAGATTTATAGCAAGTTCTTAGTGTGAATATTTGTGAAAATACAGGAATATAATTGTAGCAATCAACTAATTGCAATAATCAGGTAATTCTAATCATCGGATAATTGTAATAATCAGATTACTCTAATCATCAGAAAATTGTAATAATCACATAATTTTAATCATCAGATAATTACAATAATAAGATTTAAAATATCATTATTTAATATACAGATAATTGTAATCATCAAAAAATTGTAATAATCACATAATTTTAATCATCAGATAATTGTAATAATAAGATTTCATTTAAAATATCATTAATTAATATACAGATAATTGTAATCAAACAGATTTTATTTAAAATACTTTTAATTAATATATATAATTGTAATAATTAGATTTCTTTTAAACTATCTTTAATTAATATACAGATAATTGTAATAATCAGATTTCATTTAAAATATCTTTAATTAGCATACAAATAATTGTAATAATCAGATTGTATTTAAAATACCTTAAATTAACATACAGAAAATTGTAATAATCAGATTGCATTTAAAATACCTTAAATTAACATACAGAAAATTGTAATAATCAGATTGCATTTAAAATACCTTAAATTAACATAGAGAAAATTGAAATAATCAGATTGCATTTGAAATACCTTTAACATACAGATAATTGTAATGATGAGAGTTCATTTAAAATATCTTTAATTAATATACAGATAATTGTAACGTTTCCTATGTTTTCAAAGTTACAAACGAAAATATTGTTTTCAAATTTATAAATGAAAAGTTTTCAAATTTACAAATGAAAAGTTTTCAAATTTACAAATGAAAACATTGTTTTTACGTTAGAGTTTTTATGTTATTGTAGTTTTTTTTTTTTTTTTTAAAAAAAGACCCACTGAAATTGTACATGATCCACGAATTTATTTCTCTTTTCATTAATACTGAACTCAAAACAACTTGAAACACAAGAAAGCAACTAAATTTTCTAAAGCTATTTATACAAAGTTTACAAATCAATACAAAAATATATACGAGAAAAAAAAAAAGCGTTCAATTTAAACACAAAAGCATCTGGAGCATCCATTTCGAGATGAAAAGAATGAAATTCGCCTCTCGAAAATAGTCCCAAAAGAATAATTACTTCTCATAACTAATTCTTCCGGTTAACTGATTACTTTCGAGAATTCGAAACCGAAGCTGTCACTTCGAACTCGTTACTTTTGTGAAAATGTTCCGGAAGGGGGCCTTAAGAAAATAATGACAGGCCCCCTCGCTTTCTTTACAAACGAAGTCGACAGATATCATTTCCTCTAAAACTAATTTAGCTCATTATTCCTTATTGGAAAAGAATGCATTTTCTCTCTCTCTAAGAATTCTTTGAGTCACAAACAAAACGACGCCACCTTCTTGAATAGGTGTTGTATTGTCCTTTTCGGGAGGCACGATTTAATTAAAAGTTTGAATTTAATAAATTGGTTTGGCGCCATTTTCTTTGCGTCGCAAAAACAAAGCAGCTCGTTAGGGCGCGCTTTTAATGAAAGAGAAAATGGTGGCTGTAGGATGGTAGAGTTGAGCATAGATTAGCCGCGTTCTGAAAAGGTTATGCAGAAAGGTATTAAAATGCTCGAGCAGGTGAACTTTTTGGTTTTCCTGATTTTTTTAATATTATTAAAATATTTGTTTTCATTTAGTTTCTCAATTCCTACTATTAGTTTACACTCTCCCCTATATATATTTATATATGTTGTTAAAATTTTCAATCGTTAACAAAATACTTTTTATTCATCCATTCAAGTTTAAATACATTTTTTTGAACTTTTAGAGGATTACATAATGTTAATATAATTTTCAAATATTAATTAATTAATTAAATTTAATTAATTCATTTCAGTTTTTTTTAGATTTAAGTTGCATGTATCTAATAATAGATGGCGCCAGATGCACGAGGAAAATTTCAACTTCATTTGTAAAAGTCTATTTTGCAATCTAGTGAAAAAAGTAGGAATTTACTTAAACATTTTTTTTTTATATTACTTGTTTTTTAATTAAAAAAACCCAATGAAATTATACAATGAATTATTATAAAATAACCTCATAAATTACCTAATAAAATTACGCAATGAATTATTATATGAAAATATTGTTTTCAAAATTACAAATGAAAATATCGTTTTCAAAGTTACAAATGAAAATATTGTTTTCAAAATTTAAAATAAAAATATTATTTTACGTTAGAGAGTTTTTATCTTATTGTAATTGTTTTTTTAGTTAAAAGAACCCTATGAAATTATACATGGTCTAAGAATTTCTTTCTCTTTACATTAAAGCTGTACTCAAAACAACTTGAGACACAAGAAAAATAGCAGCTAAATTTTCTAAAGCTATTTATCCAAATTTTACAAAAACCAAAACAAAAACATATACGAGAAAAAAAAAATGCGTTCAATTTAAACACAAAAGCATCTGGAGCATCCATTCCAAGATGAAAGAATAAAATTCGCCTCTTGAAAATAGTCCCAAAAGAATAATTACTTCTCATAACTAATTCTTCCGGTTAACTGATTACTTTCGAGAATTCAAAGCGAAGCTGTCACTTCGAACTCGTTACTTCGCGAAAATGTTTGTGGAAGGGGCCTTAAGAAAATAACGACAGGCCCCTCGCTTTCTTTACAAACGAAGTCGACAGATATCATTTCCTCTAAAACTAATTTAGCTCATTATTCCTTATTGGAAAAAGAATGCATTTTCTCTCTCGCCAAGAATTCTTTGAGTCACAAAAAAAACAAAACGATGGCAGCGTCTTGAATAGGTGTTGGATTGGCCTTTTCGGAGGTGCGATTTAATTAAAAGTTTGAATTTAATAAATTGCTTTGGCGCCATTTTCTTTGAGTCGCAAAAACAAAGCAGCTCGTTAGGCTCGCTTTTAATGAAAGAAGAAAATGATGGTTGTAGGATGGTGGAATCGAGCATAGATTAGCCACGTTCCGAAAAGGTTATGCAGAAATTTATTAGAATGTCCGAGCAGGTAAACTTGGCAATGCTTTTGGTTTTATTACTTTTTATATTATTAAAAATATTTTTTTCGTTTATTTATTTAAAAATATTTTTATATATGTTTCACATATTGGTGCACTATTTCTAGAAAATGTGAAGCAATTAATTATAAGAGATAATATCTTTAAACAATAATTAAAATTACAATCTTAATGCTTCTAAACAATAATTAAAATTACGATTTTAATGTTTCAAAACAAAACCATGATTTATTAACCATATTTTAATTACAGTGATTTTCAAAAATTTGTCGTAATCAAATCTTTACATGTCTATTCTGTTTGTCTGTAAAAAAATCATTCATAAAAACTTTACTGCATGTAAATAATATTCAAAGTTTTTTAAATAATAAAAAAATTACTTTGAATTAGAGCAAGATTTATTATTATTATAATTCAAGTTTCATCCTGTGCAATTACTTAATTATAACTTAAAATATTTTTATTATTATTTTATATTAAAATGCTCTTTCGTATTTTTAATTCATGTGTAAACATCGATTTTCGTAAATAATAATAAATTGTATTTATTTTTTAAGGTTTTTATTAGTTTAAATTTATATATTTGTACATTATTACTTGGCCATTTAATTTGAAAATTTTTTAATGAGATTAACTTAATTTTTACATATAGTTCTCAACATATATATATTTCTCAATTTGGTAGAAATCTCTATTTTGATAACTCAAGTAATTTTGTATGAAATATTACTTTATTATATCGTTATATTACACTTCTTTACCATCACAACCTAATCATTTAAAACCGCGAATTACTATTTTCAGCCATAAATTGATTAACTTAACTAATTTATTATTTCAAATGTTTCCAAAAATACAATAATTTAAATCCTTTCAAGAGTATTATTCAAATATAAACCTTTGATACATGAACAAAAAAAATGCTTAAATAAGATACAATAATACATAAATAGGAGAGAATGATACTTAAATAGGACAGAAATTTCTAATGCATTTATTCACCATTTCATTTCTGAAAAATCATTAACAATTATAATCTATAAACACAAAATAAACTTAAGAAGAACATCAATTAAATATGGTAATCCTAAACCTTTTGAAAGTCCAAACATCCAGAAATGTAACTGAGGTAGCATAATTTTCCTCAATATTCCTTGAAAATCTTGTACAGATGATCACTTAATCACCTAGAATAGCAAATGTACAAATAATGCCGAAAATATTCAATCCAAAAGAAAAAATAGACACAGAATTGCAAATAAATACAAATGAATTCATTCAATCATTAACTTTTAATGCACAAATAATCCAGAAGGAAGGAAATAATGAATAATTTTTGCGTCATATTAACTTCCTTTCTGAGTTCAATTTCGTAAAATATCTCTGTTCTAAAGAACAAAATGCTCAATAAGCAATACTTCTCACGAATGTGAGATGAAAAGATCTTTAATTATTTTAATCGGGGTAGGATATTTTAATTCCCCATATGGCTTTTCCATCTTTAATCATGGATATTTGAATAAAGTCTTTGATGCTTTAGTAGTGGATTTTCATTGTAGTATGTGATATCAAACAAAGTAAAACCTACTTTAATTTGCAAGGAATTAGTTAGAGATGTATGGAAAAGAGCATAATATGTAACAACAAATTTAAAGCTCTGTTTTGCGGATGTGTTAAGAAGCATACGTAATTTCCCTGATGTGGGTATTGTTTAAAAATATTTTAGTTTCAAAGTGAAAGAAAAATAATTTCTGTTACTTTGAAGATTTGTAGCAAGTATTTTAGTGTGAATATTTGTGAAAATTTAAGAACATAATTATAATAATCAGATAATTGCAATAAAACAGATTTCATTAAAATATCTTTAATTAATATATAGATAATTATAATAATTAGAGTTCATTTAAAAATACCTTTTAATTAATATACAGCTAATTGTAATACAGAGTTCATTTAAAATTTTAATTAATATACAGATAATAATAATAATCAGATTTCTTCAAAATATCTAATTAATATACAGATAATTGTAATAATGAGATTTCATTTAAAATATCTTTAATTAACATACAGATAATTGTAATAATCCGATTTCATTCAAAATATCTATAACATACAGATAATTGTAATAATCTGATTTCATTTAAAATATCTTTAATTAACATACAGATAATTGTAATAACCTGATTTCATTTAAAATATCTTTAATTAACATACAGATAATTGTAATAATCCGATTTCATTCAAAATATCTATAATTAACATACAGATAATTGTAATAATCTGATTTCATTTAAAATATCTTTAATTAACATACAGATAATTGTAATAATCTGATTTCATTTAAAATATATTTAATTAACATACAGATAATTGTAATAATCTAAATATCATAAATTTATTTAAAATATTTCATTCATTTAAAGTATCTTTAATTAATATACAGTTATTTGTAATAATCAGACTTCAGTTAAAATTTATTTAATTAATATACAGATAATTATAATAATCAGATTAAATTTAAAATATCTTTAATTAATATACAGATAATTGTAATAATCAGAGTGCATTTAAATATATCTTTAATTAATATACAGATAATTGTAATAATCAGATTTCATTTTTAAATATTTCTAATAAATATACAGATTACGATTAATAATAAACATAAAATTCTATGCTTATTAATTACCAAAGAGTTCTAAAGGAGGATCATTTTTAAAAAATTATAAAGAAAAAATAAAATAATATTTGAAAGTGAACACCTATTCTTTAAATGTATTTTTAAATTTCCTTAAGATATGGATTCCATGTTATACCCATTTTTTAAAAACTATTTTATATTTATTTGTAATGATTAAATTTTAATACTTTCTTCAAAACAAATAATAAAAATTCATAAACATCGTTAAATTTGGTAAAAAAGCATTTGTTATAACTTTTGATATTTTGTAAAACTCTATATATTATATGGGTATTTTGATAACTGTAATTCAATTTTTAATTTGCAAATTTAAAGTAATAAACTCACTTTAAGCTTTTAAAAGATATAAAAAAATATTAATTTTCAATATGTAGTTAAAATAGGTAATAAAAGTAGTAGAATCGAAATTATTCAGATTCAATTTAAACAAAGTAAGTTTTTAAAGTAAACAAATATTTTTATATGAAAATAATATATATTACTTATTTCACTTCCAGAGTCTACAGATAAGACTTTAACAATTTCATGAAATATATTAATAATAAGAAAAGCACATATAGTGGTTATATGATATTTGTTGATTAGTAATGTGTAATATTTCGGCATTAATTTATTTATAAGAATTAAAATTTTAATTTGGGTAGTACATAACACTCATTCATTTCTTATAACACATACTTAAAATTTATTCTTATCATGAATTGTTTTTAAATTCTGATATACATTGTTTAAGTTTATTTTCAACAATTTCTGTAAACAATGTTGATGCTGAAGGGTGCCTTTCATACTCAGAGAAATAAATGTATACGTGGATAAATGCGCATCGCCAGCAATATAAATCCCGCTTGTTTGTTTGGAAACAATAGATCTCTGTTGCTTATTAATCAAAAGTTTCGAAAAGCCAACGCGAAATGTCTCTGTTTGTTGGACATCCAAGTCCCACGAGATTAGTGTTTTATATTTCATTATTTGGGTTGACGAAGAATGTTGTACATTTAGAATGGGAATGCATTTGTTTGCCTTATGAAATGTTCATAAACATTCTTTAACAAAAGATAGTTCATAATAAAATGCCAACAAACTATACAGATAAAAAATTCAAAGCAAAACATAACATCTAAAATTTTTTTTTTTTTTTTTTTCCTGTTGGTATGTGAATTGTGGTGGATAAATGAAATTATTCTGGATTATGTAATTTTTCTTTATTATTATTTATTTTATTTTTTTTTTTTTAATAATTTTTGTAGAAAGTTTTTTTTTTATTATATTTTTAGAAATCCTTGATTCACGAAAATGTTGGTATTTTATGAAATTTCCTCAAAAATTATTTATTATTTTATAAAATCTAATTTTTTGATTTCAATTACAATGACAATTATTTTTATAAAATTAATTAGCACATTTCAAAATATTCTAGGTATTCCAGCTGAAATACCTTTATTCACTCCATAGCTATTGGTTTAGCTTTTGATTTGTCACTACTGTTAGGTTCTTGAATCAAGCTCACATAACTCAGAATCAGAAGATGTTACTTAACAGATTCATCAGGCCATGTGTTTCATGTATTATACATTATTATAACATTAATATACGTTTTAAGTATATTTTTAAAGGGGAGAATAACTGTGATTAATTCATATAAATATTTTCTTTAGAAAACAATGTATTTTACTATTGCCATTTTAATACATTTTTAGGTCGCTTTAAGATGTATAAATAGTAGTTATACACATATATATTACAACATATATATATATATATAAGAAATTTTGTACAATGTGTACCGCAATTCATTCATAATTTTTAATCATGTTAAATGCTCTAATACACTCATGTCCATAAATTAAGGATAATGAAGTTCAAGCAAAGAAGGAGACAGAAGCAAAACAAATTTGACTTATTTGTAAAGTCTATTTATTAAACAAAGGTAAAAGAGCAAAAGATGCTATATGTTTGACATAATTAACAAAAAATTGCGAGTTTTACTCCCTGAAACAAATTTCAACATAGAACATATTTACAAAAAACAGTATAACATGGTTAGTATGATGGTTAATATGGAGTATGTCTCCCGGACGATGCAATACAGGCCTTACAACGCCTAGGTCTGATCTTGGGGAATATTACACCACTCATCAAGCAATGCCCTCCAAAGTTCCGGTTTACAGGTGGGAGGGGGTTTTGACGCGCTGCAATTCGTCGGCCAAGCATATCCCACACATGCTCTATTGATTCAAGTCCGGTGAGTATGATGGGCAATCCATACGGGTGATATCCTCCAATTGAAGGCATTCGTCTACAATGTTTGCACGGTGAGGACGGGCGTTGTCATCCATAAACAGAAATTCAGCACCCATGGCGCCCCGAAACAAACGTGCATGTTGCTCCAGAATGACATCCCGATAGATGGGCCTGTCATCGTTACACTCTGAACATGCAGGTCAGCTCTGGAACCAAGAATAATTCCTCCCCCAAACGAGCCATCCTGCACCACCGTAACGGTGTCGTTCAATGCTATTCTCTTGGTGGTAACGGGTACCTGGCGCTCTCCATATGAAAGTCCGGCGAGAATCAGACTGCAAACTAAACCTGGACTCGTCGGAAAACATCACACAAGACTACTGTTGCGGTGTCCACAATGCATGCTCTCTACTCCAGGTTAATCGCAGGCGACAGTGAGTTGCGGTTAGTGGAGCACATCTGACAGGCCTACGAGCATATAGACCAATGTGCCCTAAACGTCTGTACACGGTTTGCCTTGAAACTGTCGTACCGGTAGCTGAAGAGAGCTGACGAGACAGGTCTGATGCTGTGTTCCGTCTGTTTCTTTTGGCAATAACAGCTAAATACCGGTCCTCATTCGGGGTTGTAACTCGGGGGCGACCTGTGCTGTAACATTTAGTCACATTACCATCATCTAGGAATCGTCGCCAAAGCCTGGAGATGACACTCCTGGGCGATTCCAAGTTCCTCGAATACTTCCAGCTGGGTACGTCCACATTCCAGTCGTCCAATAATTCTACCACGTAAAAAATTATCCAAATGCTTCCTTTGTGCCATAACTATTCGGTTATTGCACTGAAAGGCTTTTAAAGCGCTTGTGAACAATTTTACTTCTTTGCCACCGTTCCTTATATACCCCTCTCTTACACTCGTCATTGTGACGTACTATCCGCACCATCTGGTGGTTTCCTGTAATTTGCATATTCTTTTCAAGATGTGTGTGATAATTCTACAGGTGAAATTTTTATTTTAGAGTTCAATTTCTGTGTGATTCTGAATTATCCTTAATTTATGGGCATGAGTGTATTTAAAAAAGATATGAATATCAGCTGCTACTCTATAATGAATTAAATTTCTTTCATGCCAAATATGAAAAAAAGAGAGATGGAACTAAACAGAATTTCAATACCTAGTATGAAATGATTCTCATAAGTGTATATGCCAAACAATTTGCCATTATTGTCTATTATTAGATTTTTGCAATTTTTTTTTTTTCTTTACAAATGATATTGATTTTCGAAACGCCCGATAAGAATATTAAAAAGGACTCTTGATCTTATAAATAAGCAATAAATTATAAAAAAATATATATAAAATAAAATAAATATTGTATCTAAAAATGGGAAAAAAAAATTCTTTAAACAATCCAAAGAGAATTTCTGTAACCTGACTAACAAGATAATAACATTTAAAAAAAAAAAAAAAAAGAAAAATTCAATAATTTATTTAGTGTTAGTTAGTACAAAATATATTTCAATTAAAAAACGTACAAGCTAATTAATGTCACTTTGAAATTTTTTTTTTTTTTTTTTTGTATCTATAGTTAAGATAATTAGGAAATCCTAACAACTTTATAATTAAATAATTAGTTAATAAATTTACAATGAGTTTTTTATGAATTTTTTATGTAAACAAATTTAAAAGAACTTTCATTAAATTAATTAAGTTATCTATTTAACATTTTTCTAATCAGTTAATTATACATTGTTTAACCAGAGACTTCGTGTCTTTTACTTTTATATAACGATATGACTTTATTACAGAAAAAAATTAATTAAAATTTATCAATCAGTACTACAAAAATAAGCTTCATAGAAAAATTATTTTTTAAAATTTGGGATAACTTTTTATTTAACACATCCTTTAAGTTCTTTCATTAGTTCTAGTTTGTTTAATATATTTGATACAGTATTAAAACTTTTAATTAACAAATGTTGATTAAAATTTTAGTAAAGTACAAAATTTTAAAAATGACAGATTTAAAGATAGCAAATTCCGAAAACCATTTTTAATTGAAATATATTGTTTGTTGGCATACTTGAAATATATATATATATATACATATATACATAATATGACTATGCATATATATATACTATGCGTATATATATATACGTACTATTATATTTGAAAAGAATAAAAATAAGTATCTAAAATTAAAAGCTCAAAAGACACTGCACTGTTAAATAATTATTTTTAAAATGACTATTTTAAATTTTAGGATTTTGTTTCAAAATCTCTCACTAATTTTTTTTTTTTGATAGTTTGATATTTTCATTTCCATTTATAATTTAAATATATTGATTGTCGGTAGACATTATTATACGTGAATAAAAAACAGATCACCTAAAATTGAAAGTGCAAAAGACACTTTGCACGATTAAATAATTATTTTTAAAATTGCTATTTCAAATCGTACGCTTTTGTTTAAAAATATGTCCCTAAATTTTTGATAATCTAATATTTTTCATAACCAAAATTACATTAATTTGGAATATCATAATATTCCAAATATATCTTACAAATGTAAAAACATAAATTATAAAAAGAAAATCTAAAATTGTTCATAATCCTTCGAAAGTCTTAATCACTTTCCTGTCAGATGTCACAAATACATTGTGACAACTTGGACATGTCTGCATGACTTACATTAAGAAATGTGTCTATATTATTCATATTGCTAGGCAACACAGGCCAGTTGTTGTTGAAGTTTTGTGGTCATCCCATATTGTAAGTGATATCTCGCGTGAAAACAGCCGTTTGCGTAAGAAAACAGATAGCTTTAAAAATAACTGTCACTAATACTGTGAAAATTTATTATTCTGTATTTGTTCTCATCGAAGAACAATAAGGATAACTAAACTATAAAGAAGTGTCAAAGCACAAAAAAGGCCCAAGCACGAACAAAAGTAAAAGAACATACGTGATTAAAATATTAATTCCTTGAACACCATTTTCTGTCACTTTTGATAGATGGCGATTAAACACTGATAAGAATCTTAATTTGGCTTCAAATATATATTAAGAATATACATTGAATCAATAACTAATGGTTTCTGTTGTTTAATCAAAGGCAATTTTATGACTAAAATTTTAAAAAAGATAAAATGAAAAAAAAAAATTTAAAAAATTAATTAATGAATTTTACTTTCATTTAATTTAAAATGAAAGTAAAATTTTATTGTACGAGTAAACATATCGTAACAAATAAAAATAGAGTTAATAACTTTATACGTTTGTGTAAACTATTAATAGTTTGAATTAATTAATTTAAAATTTCTGTAGTTTCATTTTAATTATTTTTACAAGAATTACTTACATTTAGCTGGAATATAAATGGTCTTTGAATATATTGTGCTATTTCATTTAAATCATCAGTTTTTTCAGCTTCTTCCTGATATAAAACGAATCAAAAGTAATAATTCAGTAATCTAATTTTAATCTTTTCATTTTTATACGTATTTTTTTCGTTAGTGCAACAGCCTCATAGTGGGTCATGGCCATCTGTCTGCTGGCATATTTCGAGACAGAAGATGTTTTCTCTTTACGGGGTAGGTTTGTCAACCCTACGTCCACGCTCTACAGTCCTATTTGACCGGGACCTGCTCTTTAAAGTGGATTTAAAACCCCTGCAAAAATCTACGGCACCACTGGGACTCATGGAAACTTGTGTCACCGAGCTTCATACGTATCATGTAGTAATAATAATTAATAAACTACAAATTTCTTTCGAAAGTTTTTATTAATTTAAATTATTGAATTCAAAATAACAGTTAATCCAACCAATTATATATATATATATATATACATATATATATGTATGAACCAGGAATAAAAAAAAAAATGATCAATTGCATACATTATTGTAAAAATTAAAGAAAGAAGTAAAATAATTTACAAAATTTCATTCATTAAATATCTATAAATCTATATATTCATTCATCAGATTTCATTCATTAAATATCTATAACTCCTGGAAATTAATCTAATTTCTTGCTAGTTTAGCAGTTTGTAATATAAACTAAACTTAGATGGGATATGCTATCATTGCACTTAAATGTACAAAATAATCATGCTATTAAGAACAAAAATATTTCCACAGGAAATCAAATACCGTGAACAATTTAAAAACAAAATTAATTAATTAAATTAAATTATTTATTAATCACACGTTGATATGAAAGAAAACTTCATATCAACGTGTATAATTGAACACTCTTTGAACTGTTGCCCATGTGGTCCTTTTCAGCAAAATTTTCTCTAACCACTTAAATGGTATTAGCATCCCTGAGTTTCCTAACATCGCATTATTAGCATCACCAACTATTTCTATTTTTTTCTTCCTTTTTTTTCATTTACAAAAGAACAACTGTTTTCCATTGAACATTTTTATTCCAGTATAAAGGGAGAAAACTCATCGTCCCTTTTGTTTCCAATAACAAAAGTTAATCCTTTTGAAAGAAATTTCTGCCATTCTGCAATTTGAATGTGTTGGAAAGCACATTTTCTTTTGCAAGAGAATAAAAATTCTAAGCGAGAAACAACTTTCTGGAAGCACAAACTCCTTAATGACTCCGCAATAAACACGACGTTCGAATCATTTACAATGATAATATGAATCAAGAAGTGGAGGGACAAAAGTCATTATGGCCATGCATCTTCTGATATTGATTTGTTGAAACTTCAAAAGTTGATTTATTTGCAATATTAGTGGGAAAATATTAGTACTTTTTTTCTACAAAATGATTTATGAACCAAATTTTCATTCACACTAATTGTTATATATGTTGATAAAATTTATGAGAAATTATCTTACTTTAAAAGTTATTTTTTTCGTAGTAGGGCATTTTCAAATTAACAAATAAATTGCAAATTTATGTTGTTAAAATATTGTCTTCATTAATTATTATTCTCATTACTCTGAATGGTTTTCGTAGTTGTAAATTATGAACTTGTTCAATAGAATTATCATTTAAAACAAATTATACTATAAAATATTTATTATGCTTCGTTACAATAATGGAACATGACTATCTTTTAATTTATTAAATATATTTTAAAATTTTTAGCAAGTAGAACTGTTATGTATGGTAAAATTTAAAAGAAATTATCTTACTATAAAAATTATTCCAGCTGACAGACTTTCAAATGAGCAAATAATTTTAAAATTTATATTGTTATAATATTGTCTGCGTTAATTAATTGTTTATATGAATTATTATTCTCATGTTTTCGAAAGGGTTTCATAGTTGTCAATTATAAACTATTTCGTTAGAATTATCATTTAAAACAAATTATAATTTAAAATGTTTATTTATGCTTTTTGCTACAATAATGGTATATTATGATTTTTAATTTCTTAATTACATTTTAAAAACTGTATAGCAAGTAGAATTGTCATATATGGTAAAATACATAAGAAATTATCTTACTTAAAAATTATTGTAGCTGTCATAGTAAAAACACTTACAAATTAGCAAATTAATTGCAAATTTATGTTGTTGTAATAATGTCTGTATTAATTATTATTCTCATCATTCCAAAAGGTTTTAAAGTTTGTAAATTACGAACTATTTCAATATAATTGCCATTTAAAACAAATTATAATTTAAAATGTTTATTATGTTTTGCCACAATACTAGTACAATACGATCTATAATTCTTTAAATATATTTGAAAACTATATAACAAGTATGAAAAATATTAAAAACCGGTGTTGCTATAGCAATCTACAAATCAATCGTAACTTTTTTGTAACAATGGTTTATCTATATAAAACGATTGAATATTTAAGGTAATTGAGTAAAGAATATCATTTATAAATTCTTTCTTATTTTTTTATTACAAATATATAAAATAAAAACAAAAGTAACTTAATTTACTTACAAAAATCAATAAACTATAATTAGTTTAGTGTGTAATTAATAAGAAAATACTAAGTAACAAGTTTAACGCAACGCGTTCAGTATGGCGTGCAAATGTGTGAATGCTATTATGAATGCTGTGAATGAATCAGCGATTAAGTATTATAGTCACTGAACGAATAGTCTCGTTGTGGCAATTTTTTATAGATCCTCCCTCATCGGCAATTGTTGATCTTTTAAACAGACGGAGCACGTTGGAAATTTCAGGGTTTTTCTATTAGAGACTTACATGAACAATTATTTTTGGATTTGTTTTGTCGCCCTACGGTCATTTTGTGCACAGTTTAGGCTAATTACACCGTGACCTATAATTTAACGTATCGTTTTAGAAACCCGGACCACAGCTCAGTATTCTGCTCAGAATTATTTGCTATAAGCGAAGCTCTGAAACTAGCTTTAGACTTTAAAGTACCTGATGTTTGGATTCTTACTGATAGCTCAATACAGTATTTGAAGGATTGGCAAAGCATCCTGGACAAATTGGGGTAGGGTATCGTTTCTAAACTAGCTGTTTTGGACCAGATTGGATCGGTGCTTGTAGTGGATTCCCACCCATGTGGACATCTATGGAAATGAAATTGCTGATCTGCTCGCTAGGGAAGGTTGCGAACTCCTCAAAGCTTCTTCATCGAATCTGTTAGCTTCAGAGATTCATTTCTTGACTTTAGCCAGAGTGAATACCGCTTGAAGGTCGCCACCAATTCATGCATGGTACGCCGCTAAATATCCTGTTATGTCCTCGAAGTGCTCCTGTCCTAGATCTCCTCAAACGGCTTTAGCTAGACTAAGGACTGACCACACTAGGATTTTGACCTTCAATGGACGAGAAGACATATACCCTTTGCCAGTGTTCGGCCATCGCGTCTACCTCTCATCTCATTGATAATGGTGCCTCTGTGAGGCAACTGTTGACCGAGGAGGACCGTTTACGATCTCTATTGATGCAGCTGATCTACTGGACTTGGTTTAGGATTCTAAATCAAGGAGATAAGCAACAACACAATTTAACGTGGATTCCGATCCACTATTACTACACACCCCACCACATCACTGCCGCGTGGTGTGAGAACCTCTAGCAACTAGTGTTGAGCTGCCCCCTATACGGTTTGGGAATTATTTGGGTGAGAAATTTTACTGGGATCTGTGACTCTCTACAGTTATATGAGATAGGGACCTATGGCTTAAAGTGGCTTCCGAACCACTACAAACATCCATGCCATCGCCGAGATTCAAACCAGTAACCTGTGGTACCAAAGGCCAGAGCGCTAGTTAATTCGCTGCCAGGTCATCAGGCCGCCAATTATTTTTGGGAGTAATGTTATTAAATATTTTAGCAACATTTTTTTTTCTTGAAAGTTAATGTAAAAGGCCGTCTTGAGTCCTCCTGAGTAAAATTGAATCTGTTACAAAAATCTGCTTACATGTTCAATCAAAGATCAGGTCGTTATAAATATATATTTCGCAAAATCCATTTATAAAATTTATTTTATTAGTTACGTTACTTTGTTTGATAATTGATACTGTGTGTTTTTTTTTTTTCATGTTTGCCATGTGAAGGAAAAATATAGCTATATTTTTTGTGTTTCAAGAAAGCTATGATATGACTACATTTTTCTGAAGATTTTCCAGAAAGCAATATTATCAAATATTTCTGCCTGTTGCATATATTTAAAGGTTCATTCCGGCACAAATACATTGCGGAAAGAATAGAAACAGTCCTTTCTCATTCTAAAATCAACGGTATTCCAATGAAAGTTAAGTACTTTCTTAGCATCGACGTTTTCTGTATTCTCTGGAGCATTCATTCTTTTTATACGCACGTTCCATTTTCTGCGGTTTCCATTAGCGATCAAATATGTATCGCTTTTTCATCCCAAACTCTTCATTTATTCAGAGGATGAGATATTGAAAGAGGATTCCATTCATCTTTTGGCTTGCAGAATACTGAATTCATAAGTGAAATTCTCAACACTATCTTGCTTGTCCATGATGAATACAGGCTTTTTCATCAATCATGCAGAAGTCAACCTCAATTTGAAAAATGTATAAATATCGAAGCGTTCTTATTTGTGAAACTGAAAAGTTTTCATATAAATTTGAATTAACTTTTGAATATTAAGATTTTTATTCTTTTGAAATGAATAATTTCGTAAACTTTGCATTTATAACCCTCAAATTAGTTTCGAAGAAGAGCAAAAACATTTTTATAGATTCCATTTACCATTTCTATGAGCATTTTGAAATGAGTTTTCCTCAAATATTCATATAAAATCAATTAAGCTTTCAAATTTTTAATTTTTCAGCAGAACTGAAAATTGATTTCTTGTTCTATTTTTCTTAACATGACTTCTGTTCCGTTAATTTTTACATAATTCTTGTTCTGTTCTTTTTAAATTGAATTTTAGATCTTTATTGATTAAACAAACTTTTTTTCTATTCTTAACAAAAAGTCTGAACTGTTGTTACTAACAACACG
>BPLR01014252.1:0-24767 GCA_021605095.1 Caerostris extrusa | reverse complement strand
CAGCCAGGGTTCCATGCCCAGTGATGATTTGGTTTAAAAGAAGTCACCTTGGACTCTTTTTTCATTTATCTTTGGAAGGAGGGCAAACACCTCTCTTCCTTTAGTGCAGTTTGTCCATCTGTCCTGCCATTCAGCTGTAATTTCTTTTTTGATGAGCCTTTTAATGAATAGAAGGTTAAGATCTATGGTGACGTGGATAGTCGGGCTATTGGTCGCTTCTTTGGCAAGTTCGTCTGCTCTTTCATTTCCCATGTGGCCAGCATGTGCTTTGATCCAGAACAGACGAACCTGACCGTTGTAATTCTTCACTTTATTTTTAATATTAATGATTGAGGGATCCAGGTTATTGGGATTTGCAAGTGCAAGCAACACTGATCTAGAGTCTGAAATGATGTTAGCAGGAGATTTTGAGTGAAGTGATTTTGAAGAATGGCGAAATCGATGCTTTATCAATTGCCACAAGTTCTGCCATGAAGACTGGCTGAGTCACTTAGTCTGAAAGCTTGGAAGCAGGTCTCCCTGTCCTGTTCCAAGACTACAAATGCTCCGCCTACTCGGTTGTTCATTTTTGAGCCGTCCGTGTAGATCAGCGTTCCTTGCAATTTATCAGAGAAAAGAGTCAATTTAATGCTGTCTTGTTCCATGGTTCCACTGAAGTTTAGAGTCTATGATGAGTCCAAGATATTTAAAATGAGGCTGGAATTTAATACTATTGTTGCCGATCTTTATGGATGGGATGTGTGAAAATCTTTTTTGGAGAGAATTGAGAATACACTTTTACTACGGTTAATGGTATGAGATTTTCTTTGGTCCAGGAGTCTGATTTTAAGCGCCTCTTTGCTGTTTTGTGTAAAAAGTGGTATGAAGGCGGGGCTTTTAACATTAGGAGAATGTCATCCGCAAAGGCCTGGATCTTGATGTTCGGGCCGAAATCTGTATGGAGAGATCGTCTACGAATACATTCCAGAGAATTGGCCCAAGACTTGAGCCTTGAGGAATCCCTCTGTTGTATTCCGTAGTCTGACCTTGCAGCTGAGCTTTTCTTTCCGACAGGAAGGCTGAATGATAGTTTTTAAGTAATTTGGGAGGTTGAGGTCTTGAAGTTTCTTGTATAGGAGGTGCCAGTCCACTGCATTGAAAGCATTTGACATGTCTATGGAAATTAGACATGTCATTTGCTGAGAATGGCTTGCTTCTTCATGGAAGTTCAGTATATTCTGCAGGGCTACAACTGTGGACCTGTTTTTCCTAAAACCAAACTGGTTACCACTTAGTATCTGGTCCGACTCTAGGTGGTAGGAAAGCCTATCTGAAATGAGTTTATCTAGGACTTTCCCCCAGCAAGGTAGTATGCAGATGGGACGAAAATGTGAAGGGTGGTCCATTTGCTTGAGGTCCTTGTCGATGAGCACTATCTTGGCTATCTTCCAAGGTGTAGGGAAGATTCCTCTTTGAAGTAGGTTGTTGAAGAGGGCGGTGAACCATAAAAGAGTTTTTTAATGACCACGCCCGGTAAGCCATCTGGTCAGGAGCTTTATGTGGTTTGATGCTTGAGATGAGGGCTTCGATTTCTTGGCAGGTGACTGGTATAAAGTCGCTATTGTCCAGGTGACTGGTGGAAGATGGTGATACGTTGGACCAGGGAATGTGGAAGTCAAGTATAGCAGTAGTGGTTTCATTTATGGAGCTTGTAAGATTACCGTCTGGTTTGAGGATTGGTTTTATGCAGGGTACTTCTTTTCTTTTTGTTTGTGAAGATATTGTAGTTTTTCCCAAAGAGTGAGCTATTGGTGATTGAATTGATAAAATCCTTAAATTTACTTTTTTGGTGTTTAGTATTTGTTTCTTGTATTCTGCAAGGTTCTTTTTATAAATGAGTTTTTTGTGGATTCGGGACTACTGGTTTCGTTCTTTTTTGGAATTGGCGCCGGAGAGCTCTTGTTTTGCTCCGCTTGACTTCCAGTTCACTGGTCCACCATACTGTACTTCTTTTCTTTTTCTTATTAAGCATGTTGGCCCTTGAATTGTAGGTGGTGCTATTGGCTTCAAAAATTTTGTCTTGGATAGTAGTGATGTAAGAGTTAATTTCAGCTGCCGAGAGTTGGTCTATGTCAATGTTGGTATCGATAATATTGGATATTGAGGTTTTAATGGATAACAAGTTATTGGCTTTGATAGTGATTCTTCTGTTGTCGTTTAGGGTAGTCTGATGAAGAGGATAATTAAGAATGATAAGGTTATGATCACTATTGGTGACTTCGTCCAGGATTTCCATTGAGATATCGTTTTGGAGGTTTTTTGTGATGAGCAGATCGATCCAACTTTCTCCCCGGTAAAGGATGGAAGATAATCTGGCGAGTTCTCGATGTTGAGGTCTTGCTGGTTGCAAAAGGATAGTAATTTGCTGCCTCGGTCATCAAGGTTTCGTTGACCCCAAACTCTGGACTTGGCATTGAATTCACCAAGGATGATCATGGGTAGGTCATTAAATTTGTTGAGGAAGGGTCTTATTATGTTGAGATTTTCTTCAATGTTGTTGTTTGGTGGGCAGTAAATTGATGTCAGTAATAAGTCGGTGATGTAGATATTTGCGAGGATAACGACAACTTCCTTTGTGATGTGTATGGCTTGACTATTGAAGGATGTTTTGATGGCAATGGCCGCTTTAGGAGCGGTGTGATAGGCTGCAATCTTGTAGGCTTTAGGGACATTAGTTATATTGTTTTCAAAAGAATAGGGCTCATTTAAGGAAAAGAAGTCGTATTGACGTTCAGCAAAGGAGTTGTTGAGAAACGCCATAGCTGCTCTGGCGTTTCCCAAGTTGAGTGGCCGCCTTTGATATGGCTGATGGTGTGGTTGTTGGTCTTGCGATGAATTTTAGATATATAATAGTCTTTGCGATGAATTTTAGATATATTTTTATTGGACTCTATAGATATATATAGAGTCCAATAAAAATAGAAAGTCAATGATTAGACGGACTAATGGACAATTTCTTTGTTATATATTGGGCATGCTTTGCTGGTGCAGCTGTGTTTAGTTTCATTGTTGAGCTCGTGTTTCTCGTTATTGTGAGAACAGTTTATGCATTTGGGACTTGCTTTTGCAGTCCCTCCAAGTGTACTCGGTGCTTCCGCAATTTGTGCAAAGATCTTTTTCTTTGCAATGCTTGGCCAGATGATCAAACTTGCAACACTTGAAGCATTAGGGGCGAATGTATTCCTTGTAGGAAATTCGTTCCCAGCCTATGTTCATTTTTGTGGTTTTGGAGCGCATTTTAAATATCTCCGGTGTAGTTTCAGCCTCTGGATCCTCTGAAGTTGTGGATAATTTTTACGTCTGGACTTGTTTCCTCAAGTGAGTAATGTTGTTTTATGCTAATATAGCCTAGGGTAAGATTTAAGTAAAAATCCGTCCGTCCCGTTAAGCCCGAAGGCTTGCGGTACAAGTGATCGATCGCTGCTGCAATCCCACTCAGTCACCAGAGCACCCGGTTGGGACTCTCGCTACCTGTGAGGGCTCGTTCCCAGTATGATAGGCCCCCTCTGGGGACCATAACCTATTCCACATTTATTTAAGAAATCAAAAAAATATAATACAGATAACATTACGAAAAACAATACAATTTTAAAAGAGTTACAATTAGGGTACAAGATCTAGGTTATAATGAAGAAGGTTTACTATATTACATGGTAGTGATATTACTTTAAGTCCAAGTTAGTAAAGTCTATTTTTGGCAATACCAATGGATAGAGTTTTGTTATGGGTATCACTAAGAGTCCAATAAAAATAGAAAGTCAATGATTAGACGGACTAATGGACAATTTCTTGTATTTGAGGTGGGCCGAGCTGCTCCATGTGTGGGAGTAGTCTGATTGTTGAATGGAGGACTTCAGTTTGATCTCCATAATAATCAGACGGAGACACTGAAGAGACTTCTTGTTGAAGAGGAGCAGGTCCATCTTGGTGTCGTGATGGTTGGGAGGAAAATAGACCTTCCTGATGTGGGACCACTTTGTGCAGGAGTAAATAATATGTTTCCGATCATCTTGTTGACGACAGGAACAGGTGGAGGGTCTCCTTGAAGAAGCGCTCTTGATAAATACCAATGACTCCATGTCCATTGATCAGCTGGTTGATAAAGAAGTCGCCTTGTATGCGAGAGGTCCTTACTGCAGGGAGCAGGGCAAAGACCTCTCTACCTTTGGTTGACTCGGACCATCTAATTTGCCACAGTCTATTTAGTTCTTTTTTTAGCACTTTTTGACAAATCCACCTCAATATCAATAGTGTCCTTGGTGGTGGCTTGTTTGGCATATTCGTCTGCTCTTTCATTGCCTGAAAAAACCAGCATGCCAGCAGCTTTAATCCAGAACAAACGAATAGCTCCTTCGTGATTGGCTAGGAGGTGTTTAATATCCATGATTTCTGGTTCACTATTATTTGTGTTTTTCTACTGCTAGTTACACTGATCTTGAGTCAGAGATGATGTTTGCTACTTGTAAATGGTAGTCAATAGCGTACTTTATGGCCAGCTTAATTGCAGAAAGCTCAGCCGAGTAAACTGTGGCATTGTCACTCAGCCTAAAGCTTTTGCTGTATAATTCCGTGCTATTGGAGTATGTCACGAAGGCTCCTCCTGCTTTACCATTCATCTTTGACCGTCGGTAAAGACCCCCCAGGGGCGCATCTTTAGATGTGTACGGGTATCACGACCCCGGGGTTACCCAGTGATCTTTTCCTTCATTATTTTTGTCTTTTTTTTTTTTTTACCTTTAATATCAAGACCACAGACCATCTTGTTACGGCACAAATTATTGTGTCTTATAACCATCTGCGTTTTATTTCTAAATTTTTTTTTGTAAATCTCTTATGTTTTGCATTGTTGTGTTTTATCCATTGCTTTATTCATCCATGTTTTATATTTTCTCTTTTTTGAAAATCATTTTTTTGGTTAAATTATGTTTAATTCAGGTTATTTTGTTTTCTGTCGTTTTTAGGATTCAGTTTGAGTTATTAACAATGTCAGTTCGCTGACCCACGTGTTTGCCGTGCGTGGCGACCCGTGTCCCAGGAAAAGAGGATGCTGGAGATTGAGTCTAGCAAGTTGCGGCTCTTGTATGGGCAACACGTCTCTTTGACCCTCCGCTTCAGGTAGACGGGAGATACATCTCGTTTCCTGGTGTATCAATCGATTAGTGTTACCAGACTCTAGGGTCTGGAGCTGCGTAAGGATATAAGTGATGGACCGCTTCCCGGCACCTCGTTAAGGGTGAAGGTGTCCTGAAGGGTGAAGGTGTGCCTTAGGGAAGGTGTTCTGACTAGCACCATTGCAAGAATCTGCTTTCCCTTGTTGGGCTCTACGATGGGTGGTGCGGTCTGAGATCCGAATTTAAAATCCTTTTTTATGGATTTGAAAACTTCGTGCCCTGGCGAGGGCCTAAACTCGTCAAACCCACTTAGCATTGAAAAAAATGCTTCAATTTCTAGATTTTTTATCATTACTATTCCTGCTACTGTTGTATCAAAATCCCCTGTTGAAAAGGGGCTTAAAGGTATATTGGAAATACCCAAATCCGTCAAAAAACTTCGTTCTGGCGACCTATTTGTAGAAACTGCTAACGCTTTACAATCGAAATCGCTCCTGCTGGCTAAATCCTTCTTAGGCCAACTGATTATTATCTCTCCACACAAAACATTACATACCACACGAGGCGTAATTTCAGAGCTAGATTTACTAGATTGTCCCGAATCTGAAATCCTTGAGGGATTATCGGAGCAGGGAGTCATTTTTGTTCGTCGTATAACAATGAAACGTGGGACTGATATCTTTCCCACGAAACATATAATATTGACGATCTCTCTGCCAAAATTACCGGAAAGTGTAAAAGCCGGTTACCTTCATTGTCAATCCCGCCCATATATCCCTAATCCTCTCCGCTGCTTTCAGTGCCAACGATTTTGCCATTCAAAAATGTATGCCGTGGTAGGGATACCTGCCCAAATTGTGGCTCAACGGAACATGTTCTTGAGCAGTGCATTTTCCCTGCGAAGTGTGTCAACTGTTCCGGAGACCACCCGTCACATGCCAGAATTTGCCCACAATGGAATATGGAAAAACAAATTCAAACTGTTAAGGCCAGAGAAAACCTCACATATTTTGAGGCGAAGGAAAAAATGCTCACCTTTGCAAAAGTCATATGCGTCAATTTTAATTTCCACAGTCTCCCAGGGTACCCAAACAGACAAACCGTCTAAGAAGGCAGTAGCCCCATCTCATTAATTTTCCAAGTTGTCCTTTCGCTGCCACCTCTGGCAGTGCTTCTGCCTTTAAACCCCAACCAACCATTGGCACTGCTTCGCAGTCGATGCCTCCAGCATTAAATTCCAGTCACAGTCCTCTCTCTACCTCCTCTGTCCAACATACGCGTTAATGATGTTAGAGATGGAGGTTTTCATTTCATCCAGTTCACTTGGGAGATGTTGACGTGAACCTGTTTTGGCAGAGTTACCTCTTCTAGTGTCCAGAGAAGCTTAAGCAAGTTGTGATCACTATTAGTGATACTGTCCGTGACCTCAAGAGAAATACCATTTTCAACATTCTTGGATAGGAGGAGGTCGATCCAACTTTGACCCCTACTACAATCGAAAGTTAGTATGGAGTATGGGGGAGTTCTCAATGTTGATGTCCAGCCTGTTGCAAAAGTTAGTAACTGGGTTCCCCTTTCATCAACTGCTCTCCTGCCCCAAACCCGAGATTTTGCATTAAAATCCCCAAATATGAGGGTTTTAGAGTCGTATTTTATCAACGTAGCTTCAATGACATTGAGACTGTCCAGGATGTTTCCTTTAGGTGGGCAGTATGTGGAGATAAGCATGCAACTAAAATTTTGCAATTTAAGTTTAATAATGTCTCTGTCCACCAAGATAGATTGGCTCTGGAAGCTGCTCTTGATGAGGATGGCGGCTCTTGGTTGCGAAGGATGGGCAATAATTTTGTAGTTCAGTGGGATTGCAGTGATTTGATTGTCAAAAGTATAAGGTTCATTTAGTAATAAAAAATCGAAGTTTTCAGAAATACTGTTTTGACTTAGTTGAATGTTAGCTGCGCGTGAATTTTCAAGATTAATATGTGCACCTTTTAAAATAAAGTTTTGAAGTTCTTTATCCATAATTAGTTTTGGAAGTAATCATGTTCTTCTCTTTTTCATAAATTTTGCAACTCTTGTTGGTGCAGCTGTGATGGGTGTCAAATTTGGACTTAAATCTGCTTGTTCTTGATTGAAAAATTGTTCTTGACAGTTGATGCAGTTGGCTTCCCTCCAATTATGGGCGTCAAGTCCACAATTGGGAAAATGTCTTTTTTCTTTTTTGCAAAATGGCCATCTTACCGCATTTAAAACAATGCGTTGGCCTTACGTACTCTTTGAAGTTTATCTTCTCCCATCCTAGATTCAATTTCTGGGAGCTGGCAACCTTCTGGTAGATGTCTGGATTTACCTCCACAATCCAGTTGACTCCTCTTTTGGAAACAAAGTGATGTTTAATTAGGAAATTATCAGTGGGGCAATCAGAATTGGCAGTTAAGATTGTCCAAGAGCATCTGCTCTCCAGTGTCCTGGAAACGTCAAAACAAATTATATGAGGTTTCCTCATGGTAGGCCTTTCTGGATGTTCAAGTCTCTATTCAATTCATCCTGTGCCTTGAACTCCTGGATCAGTTTATCTAGATCCTCTTCTGATTCCGGTTTCGATTAATATTCCTCCATTACGAATATTTCTGACGTTTTTACGCCGATCTTGAGGTTTCGTACGTCCAGTTTTGATTGGACAGTTTTCCTAGTATCCATGGAAGAGGATGATTCCTCCTTTGGCTTCACTGTTGAGATAAACTTCTTAACAGTTTTGTTTCTAATGCCGCTCTTACTACGGTCCCTATTATTCGTTGCTTTCACTTTAACCTTAAAAGTCCCAGTTGAGGTGGGCGTCAATGAAGATGCCCAGATATTTAATTGTTTTGCAAAATTTGATTCTATTGGAAGAGATTTTAATAGTTGTGATATGCGAGTATTTTTTTATAAAGTATGGTGAAGCTGCTTTTTTCATAGTTAATGGCCAGACAGTGATCTTTGGTCCAGGAGTCAATGATTTCCAGAGGATCTTTGCTGAGTTGAGTCAAGCAGTAGGAGGCTGGAGCTTGTATCATAATAATATCATCAGCGAATGCTTAGATTTTGATGTTTTGTCCAAAGTTGATGTTGAGGAGTTCATTGATGAAGATGTTCCACAGGACCGGTCCAAGGCTAGATCCCTGTGGAATACCTTCATTATATTCTTTTCGAAATGTTATGTAGGGTTGCACTTCTATCCGAGAGGAAACTGTTAATTATGGCTTTGAGGTATGGTGGAATGTTGAGCCGCTTGACTTTATTCATGAGAAGGTGCCATTTGACTGAATTGAAAGCATTTGACTTGTCAATGGAGATAATGCATGTCAAATGTTTCTTGGTAAGGGAATTGTGGAAGTCCAGGATATTTTTGATTGCTAGAATAGTAGAGTGGTTCCTTCGGAAGCCATATTGGTTGTCGCTAAGGAGGTTAGATGACTCGAGGTGGAAGGTGAGCCTTTCTGTGATTAATTTGTCAAAATTTTGCCCCAGGTGGGCAGGATGCAGATCGGCCTGAAGTGGGATGGATGTTCAAATGTCTTCCCTTCTTTCTCGACCAGTACAACGCGAGCTGATTTCCAAATGTCTGGGGAAGGAACCTTTTTTAGAAGAGTATTAAGTAGGTAGATGAACCAATTTTTATTGGCATAAAAAATTTCCGTGATGAGCTCTCCTGGAAGCCCATCCAGTCCTATTGCTTTGTGAGGTTTGATGTTGGCGATAACTGCTGCAACTTCCGCGCAAGTGAGTGGAGTAAAGTTACCAAGATGGTCGGGTTCAAAGGTGTAGTCCGCAGGAAAGTTGTCGTTGGACCAAGGGAAGTGGAAGTCTAATATGATACTGTGTGAATCCTCAATGGAGGTTGAAAGAGTACCAGCTGAGTTGAGAACGGGCTTATTGATGCTGTTTCTTTTCTTCTTGTTGCTGAGAATATCATAGGTATGTCCAAAAATACTATTTGAAATGGAATTAATGAAAGATTTGAATTTTTCTTTTTTTAGTATGGAGTATCATTCTTTTATACTCTGACAGATTTTTTTAAAGATTGCCTATTTTTGGATTCTAATGTCGGGGTCTCTTTCTTTCTGGAAGAGTCCTGAGGGCCCTGGTTTTACTTCTTTTAATTTCCAGTTCCCTAGTCCACCAGATTGCATTTTCTTTTCTTAAGTTTAGAGGTACGCCTGTCGGCGTATTTCTTCAGGTTGGAGATGGCAATAAAGATGGTGTCTTGTAACTGTTTAATTAGGCTGTTGATGTCACTTGCGGGAAGTTGGTCCGGGTCTGGTTGGTCTTTAAGGATGTGGTGCAAAGTGGTTTTGAGTTTAAACCAGTTGAGAGCGTTGATGGAGATCCTTCTAGAGTTTCGGCCTTGGGTGTCGTTGGAGAGATGCCTGATAATGAGGAGGTTGTGATCACTGTTGGTAATGTGATCAGTGACCTCCAGTGAGATATCAGATGCAAGATTCCTAGTAATCAGGAGGTCGATCCAGCTGTCACCCCTGCTCGTCGAGAAGGTTGGTGGTGAATCTGGACTGTTCTCTATAGCTAGATCATGTTGGTGGCAAAAGGTGAGAACTTTGCTTCCTCTTTCATCTAGGTCTCTTTGGCCCCATACTCTAGACTTGGCGTTGAAGTCTCCAAGGATTACAACTGGCAGATTGTTAAACTTGCTGATGGCATTCCTGATAATGAGTAAGGTAGCGTCCAAGTTCTTGTTAGGAGGGCAGTAGGCTGAAACCTGTATAGTTTCTTGGTTGTTGAGTAAGCCTGAATGATGACTACTTCCTTATGACAGTAAAATTTGTGCGTTAATAGAAGATTTAATAGCTATTGCTGCTTTGGGAGATTCGGGTAAGCTGCTATTGTATAGTTCAATGGTATGCAGGTGATTTTATTGCTATAACTGTATGGTTCATTGAGGAGATGTAGTCAAATTCCAGGTTGCGTATGGATTCCTGGAGCTGCGCCATTGCTGCTCTGGCGTTCCCCAGGTTGATGTGGCCTCTGATGAGTAGGTGTGGTTGTACGTTACTGTCCATAGTCTGACTTGTTGGCGATAAACTTGATCTCTCGTGAGTAGGCAGGACAGGACTTCTCAGTGCAGCTGTGAGAAGTGTCTAATGTCGACTTATTTTTTATATTATTATGATGACAATTAATGCACTTTGGCTGCATTTTGCAGTTGTTCCAACGGATCTTGTCCACCGCATCTTGTGCAAGCTTCCTTGGCTTCGCTACAATGCTTGGCTTGATGACCAAACTTGCCACATTTGTAGCATTGCAAGGGTCTAAAATATTCTCTAACTGGGACTCTTTCCCAGCCGAGGTTAATTTTTTTAATGGGTGCAAAGTCTTTGTAAATTTTTGGGGAAATCTCGAAGGTCCAGTTGTTCCCCCTTGGACCTTTGTAGGAATGGACGATTTTAATGTCATCCTCCTGGTGCATTTCACATTGTCTCATGATGCTGGCTTTCACTGAGTCAGCTGTGGTGTCCTCCGATACCCCGTAGCAGATGAATTGTGGTTTTCTTTTTTAGGGGCTTGGCCACCGTGTAATTATTGGCAATGTTTTTATTGCTCTCTAGTTCTTGGAGTAATTTTGAGAGGTCTGCTTGTTCTACCGTCTCAATAAGAATGCCACCGTTTTTAATGGGGAAACCTTCTTAACCCCTATTTTCAACCTGTTAATGTCAATGTTTTTTTGTAGATAGTTCCTGGTGTTGGCCGAGGAACTCTGATCGTTAACTGGCTTGACCACTGCTAAATGTTGCCTTTTAGGAGGTGCTTTGGGCTTAGGAAGAGGTTGTGGGTCTTTTCTAATGGGGTTAGTCTTGGCGACAGCAGCAGCAAATGATTTGTTGCCCGATTTGGTAATTGTGGTTGTCGCCTTGGCGACAGGGAGGTTGTTCTTAAATTCTTTAGCAATGGCCTCAGTGATCAGGGCCTGCTGGGAAGTGCCTTAACGGAGAGTTGTTTCTCTATTTCTGGATTCTGCCCTCCAGTTGGGCGATGTAAGTGTTCTGGCTGGCCACAATCTTAACTATGGCCAGCGCATTTATACGTAAATCTTTTTTAACCCTTTTTTAAAGTCTTTAGAGTCAGAGTGCTCGATGATCTTATTGTAAAAGGTTAACGCCTGGAGCATGCTTTCGCAGTCCAGGTCCAAGTTTTGATCGTCCATAATGTCAGAATTGGTCTCCTCATTAGGCAGGATAGACAAAAATCTACGTCTGAATCCTTTGACATAATATTTTAAGAAAAATTAAGGATTGAGAAAAGTACACTAGAGACCTGCTGTAAATCACGAATAGTATCAATGGGATGAGTAGACAAATAAATGATGCAATAAACCACCCCGATGAGCTACCCCTCCACACGTATCATGAATCCACAAATAAACAACTGTACATAAGAAACTAAACTACTACTAAGAATACATGGAGATACTGTTAGTGTAGCACAATACTTCTCTATACTATACAATACAATATACAATATCACAATTAGAAAGTATTATAGAATCAAAAGTGTCCGAGTTATAGCCTGAAAACTACCCCCCCGACAATAAATGTGATACTAATTAAAAACAAAAGCAGTGCCCGAGTAGAACCTGAAAACTACCCCCGAGAAATGAAGATTAAACTGTTGGTGCCCCCTGAAAATTACCCCCCAATCTGAAAAACTTAGCAGAAAAAAAAAAAAACCCAAACCGGGAAAGTGAAGGAACTCCATCTGAAAATTACCCCCACCCCAATCTAAATCCAAAAAGAACAAAACATGCAAAAAATAATAAAAATGTAACTGATATACGACCCCCGAAGTAGGTTTCAGAAGGACGAAGGTCCCAAAGGATCAAAGAAAGAAAAATAAAAATTTCAAATTGCCATCTATTCGCAACTAAAAGTCGCAGAAATAAAATGAAGGCATCGTTAGAAAGGTAGACCAATAAGGAAAAACATATCCAAAAATCAAAGAGAAATATTAAAAAACAAGTGTGATATGAAGATGGAAAGAAAAAATTTAAGGAAAAGTCCCTACATTTCCCCTTTCACCGTGAGATACATCCAAATTGAAAAATTTATAGAAAATCCCCCAATTAAGTTAGGGTAAAAAACAAAATATGGAAATGTTCCAATGCGATTCTCTATCAGATGGTACAAAATAAAACAGCAACTATGAGAAGTTCAAAAGATATAACCGAGGAAAGGGAAAGGTAGAAAGGATTCACCGTCCCAATCTTGAGAAACAAGAAAAACTAAAATACAAATAAAAATAGGAAAAAATAAACACAAAGACAAAAACAATGTGTTAAATAAAAGAAAATTGCATCGTTTCATAAAATAACGACAATTAGTCCATAGAAGCAACTGGAGATAACGAAATGCGGGTAGGAAAAAGAAAAATCTTAAAACACCCAAAGAAAAACACAATAAAACGTTTAAAAAATGCAAAATACAAAACGGAAAATTAAACGGAGAGGTAAAAACTAATATACAGTCCTATGCAATAGATAAAAACACAAAAATATAGCAATTAAACAAAATAAAGCACAGTAAAATGGCATTTCAAAATGTAAACAAAGAAAGTACTCTTTACGTGGCGAATTTAAGATTCGCCATAAAATTAAAAATAATGATGGCCCATAAAAACAATTTATATACAAATAATCATAATTGCATGTAGATTCATAAAAAATAAGTGTGGAGGGACTCAGCAGGGTAGTTTAGTGGCGAACTAGCCGATCATGCTAGTAATTAGAAAAACACAAGAATGAAGAAAAGTGATGGGGTAGTGTTCGTTCATGTCTGCTATTGGTGTCACTAAATGTTCATTTCTCGTGACAGACGGAAAATGAAAAGAGAGGATTGCTTCATGCGTTTCCTGAATGGAGCTGGTGGTTCTTCCATCTTCTCTGATAACGGGGAGGAGGGAAGTTGCTCTGTTCTTCTTGCATGCCAGGATCTTGAAGTTTTTCCCGAAGAAGTTATGCGTGTCAGGTTGGAGATGTATTCCCGAAATTTTAGGGCTTTGGCAGAAAGTATCATCTTGTATTCTGCTTGACTCTTCTTGAATGCCTCTTTTTTAATTTTTCGGATGTTTTCATCCTTTTCTTTTTGGTAGGCTCTCTTTAATGCTCTTGTCTTACTTCTTTTTTGTTCTAAGGTCTTTTGTCCACCTGACTGCATTCTTATGTGATGTGGCTGTTTTAAGTTTACTGTATTTTTACTTTTCAGTTTCCAAATCTCTTTTTGAACTTCATCAATTTGATTAGTGATATTTAGGCTATTAAGAGAGGGAAGCTTATGAATAATATTGTAGATCTTAGTTTTGATGTTCATCCAATTATTCTGGGTAATCTTTATAGAGGGTGTGGAAAATGTAGAATGATTTTCGAGGCTTCAAGTCAAGTCAAGCAGATTGTGGTCACTGCGTGATGTCACCCTTTATTGTGACCGTGATTCCCGTATCAATATTTTTGTGATCACCAGATCAATCCAGCTCTGTCCTCTACTTGAGTCAAAAGTTGGCACAGAGTCCGATTTATTTTCGATGGAAAGGTCCAATAGATTGCAGAATTCAAGCAGTCTAGAGCCTCTGTCATCAGCTCGTTTACCTCCCCATACTCGTGACTTAGCATTAAAGTCCCCGAGTAACAAGATCTTGTACGTTGAGAATTCTTGAATCCAGTTCTGAATAGTATCCAGACTGGTAGAGAGGTCTTTGGAGGGAGAGCAGTACGCAGAAATGAGGAGGCAGTCATAACCAAATAGTCTTGTGGAAATGACGACAATTTCTTGGCTAAGCAAAACAATTTGACAGGAAAGGGAGTCACGAATTATGATTGCCGCTTTGGGGTTTACACTGAAGGCAACTATCCTATATTGATGTGGAATTCCTGTGATTTCATTGTTGAAATTGTACGGCTCATTCAATGAAAGGAAGTCATAGTTCTCATTAATAATAGATTGGCTGCATTGAATATTTGCAGCTCGGGAGTTCCCTAGATTAATGTGTGCACCTCTGACACTATGTATGGATGTATTAGTATCCATAATCAGTCCTTGATATTAGATGATCCCTTTCCTTTTCAAATATCTTACACTGTTTTTCGGTACATTTATGATTGAAGTCATATTTAGTATGGAATTTGTTGTTGTGTGAAAAACAGTTTATACATTTCGCTGTTTCGGTACAGTTCTTCCAGTTATGGTCAGACTGTCCGCAGTTGGTACACACACTTTTGCAGTGTTTGGAGATATGCCCAAACTTACCGCATTTGAAGCATTGGGTGGGTCTGACATATTCCTTAAAATTTATCTTTTCCCATCCCATATTTAATTTCTTAGCTGAGGTTACCTTTGAACATAAAGATGGACCAATTGTTTTTTTTTGTGGAGAAAGGATTTTTAATGGTGAAGAGCTTCTCTTCCGTGTCATCTTCGATGAATTGGTGTTTTAAATGCTCAATGATCTGCATCTCATCTGTATCCTTTCATATGTTGTAGCATATTAAGTGAGGTTTTTCTTGCAGCAGGTTTATTGACCACAAAGTCTTTTGTGAGTTCGTCTTGCTTTCGGAACTCCTCTAATAATTTGTCAAGATCCTTTTCGGAATCAGTTTCCACAAGTATGCCCCCATTTCCAATTGGTTTGACCTTTTTATGCCAATGTTCATACTCTGACGTCAATCTTTGATTGTACAATTGTTTTTGTCTTTGCAGAAGTTGTTGTAGCTTCTTTGGGCTTGATAGACATGACGAAGTTCTTTTCTTTTTGATTAACTTTGCCCGATTTTTGCTGGGCGCTCTACTTTTCTGGTTTTTTGCTTCTGGTTCTGGTTTATTTTGTGCCAGTTCTTTGTTGTCACACTTGGCAACCACCGAAGCAAAGGTTTTATTACCAGGGTTATTAGACGCATCCAAGTACGTTTGGGCAGGAAATTTCTTTTCTAGCTCCCTAGCCACCACCTCTGTGATAAGAACCTGCTGGCAGCTGTTTAGGCTAGGGTAATTTCAATTAGTTACAAGGCGACATGCCCGAAGGCTCTCAAACTGACGATTGGCGCTGCCACAGCAAACCCCAACCCATCGATAAAAAGAACCCGGCCCAAACGGCTTGCACCCATGCCGGCCGAGCAAAGCGGCTAGACTGCCCCCACAGGACCGACCAAATCATTTATTAAAATCAAATACAAAACAAAAAACAGATCACATTACATAACACAACTGGTACCTAAGACAAAAATACAAAACATATGGTGCACTAAAACAACACAATACTACAGTTTAGTTAGTGCCGCCATCTTGTAAACCATATTTCAAAGCCATAGAAAATGATCTTTTCTATGACTTTTATAGATTTTTTTACCAGAAGGGAAGTCCCAGTAGACTCTTGTAATTCTGCTTAGCTTGTGCAATAGTTTGTTAACCTTATCTGAAACATATTGAAGGTGAGTTCCAGCTTAACTTCTTATCCAGAATAACTCCAGGTATTTTATTTGCTTGTTGTATTTAATTTTATTACTTCCCATGTAAATGGAAGGGATATGGGAGTAAGTTTGTTTTAGAGATAATAGAAAAGATCTCTTAGAGTGGTTAATTTTGAGCTTATTAATAGAAAATCAAATATCAATTTTTGTCTAGGAGCCTGGAACATTTGTTCGAGAAATGATAGGTTGCTGGTGCACTGAACATCACTATAATATCGTCCGCAAATGCTTGTATGCAGGTGTTTTGTTCTTTGTCAATCTCAAGAGGTCGTTAATATAGATATTCCACAGAATCGGGCCAAGGCACGGACCCTGTGAATTCCTTGATTATATGATTGTTCAACATTTCCTAGGTTCACCCTTCGGTCCCGCAAGAAGCTGAAAATGGTGTTTTTGAGGTATTCCAGTATGCTAAGGTATTGGTTTTTATCCTTGAGGGTCTTCAGTTAGCCGTGTTAAAGGAGTTGGCAATGTCTAATGAGACGATGCAGGTAACCTGCCCTCTATCTTGTGCCTCTGTATGTACTTCATAATGTTATGAAGTGCATGAACCGTCGAGCGTTTCTTGCGGAAACCAAAATGCAATGGGTGAAGTAGGTTGTTATTTTCCAGATGGAAGGAGAATCTTTCCGATAGAATCTTGTCATAAACTTTTCCCCAGCATGGAAGTATACAGATGGGCCTGTAGTCTTTTGCTTGGGTTGGGTCTCTGTCTTCTTTTGGAATTAAGACGACTCTTGCAATCTTCCATATTTCTGGGAAGTTTCCCCTCTTGAGAAGTTGATTGAATAGATCTCTAAACCACTCGGGTTTGCATAGTAGAATTCATGATGATCTCCCCGGGGATACCATCAAGGCCAGCAGCTTTCCTTGGTTTGAGGTTGTCTATGACCGCTTCTATTTCCCCTGTGGTGGTGTCCACCATGTTTGGGTCTGGTGCAATGTTTGTTGTTGTTTCTTCAGGAGCCAGTGGCGGAAGTGAAAGTTGAGAATGGTGCTGTACGTTTCCTGCAAGGATTCTGTACTGGTACCATCCTCCTTAACTATTGGTTTGAGAGCTATTGTTCTTTTCATCTTATCTGTAAAGATATTGAAATTCTTTCCAAAACAGTTATTTGTGGTGACGGAGTCAATGAATAGCTTGAATTTATTTGTTTTGGTAACTATGATGAGCTTTTTGTACTCTCCTGGCTTTTCTTAAAAGCTTCTTTTTTATTTTTTGGTGTCTTCGTTTTGATCTTTTGATAAAGGCGACGTAGGGCTCTTGTTTTACTTCGCTAAATTTTAAGTTCTTGAGTCCACCATATGGCGTTTCTTTTTTTTTTAGTGTTATTGTGGCTGAAGTGTTTGCTGGCACTTTCTAAAACTTCTTTTTGGATATTTTCAATTTGTTTTTAGGATCATTATTAGCAACAGCGAGATTTCTATTTGTGATCTTGTGGATACTAGGGCAAAGAGAATTTTCTAGAGACCAGGTTACCTGGAGTAGCCTGTGGTCGCTATTGGTGATGTCATCGACAACCTCAAGAGTCAGGTTTTTGTCAGTAAGAGGTCTATCCAACTTTGACCTCTACCGCAGTCAAAAGTTGGTGGTAGGTCTGGAGTGTTTTCCACACTAATGTCATTGGTGTTACAAGAAATGTAGCACTTGCTTCCCTCTGCTGTCTAAATTCCTCTTTCCCCAAACTGGAGACTTGGCGTTAAAGTCGCCCAGAATAATAATTTGGTGCTGGGAATATTTTACAACCCACTGCTGGATGATGTTCAAATTATCATCAATGTTAGCGCTGGGCGGGCAGTAGGTGGAAATCAAGGAGGTATTCTTGCATATGGATGCTTCAAGTGCTATTGCAATCACATTGTTAGTGAAAATGACTTGGATGTCATATTCTCTATGAATAAGAAGGGGCTGCTTTGGGAGACTTTTTATCTGCTAGAATTTAATCTTCGGGATGCAGGTGATGTCCTCGAAGGTGTAAGGCTCATTTAAAGAGAGAAAGTCAAAATTTTGTTGAGCATAGTCTGGTTGAGCTGTGTGTTTGCAGCTCTGGAGTGGCCAAGATTAATGTGGGCCCCTTTAATTTGTTTATGTGTAGGGATTACGATCCATAATTGGTCCTCATTTGTATGTTCTTTTTCCTGCATGTGGCACTTTCTGTCTGTACAGCTGTGATTAATGGGTGGTTCGCCTTAAATTTGGAGTTGAATGCAACACAGTTGATGCACTTTGGCTCGTTTTTGCAATTCCTCCAGCTGTGGTCGGAACCGCCGCAATTGGTGCATGTCTCCTTTTTCTTGGTTACATTTCTTGGCCACATGTCCCAACTTCCCGCATTTATAGCAGAGTGTGGGCCTGAGATACTCACGGAAGCTGATTCTTTACCATCCTAGGTTTAGCCGTTTGGTTTTTCCTAGCCTTGGGAATAATGTAGGGTTAACCTCTATGATCCAGTTTGTACCTCTTTTGGTGGCGTACTGGTGTCTAATAAGGAAGTCGTTTTCGATTTCCTCGTTTTTTTCAAGGAATTGGTTTCTCAGGCTTTCCGTGAGAACTTCTTCTTTTGTGTCTGGAGACACGTCAAAGCAAATAATGTGCTGGTTCCTGGTTTTCCAATCTGGTATTCTTTTGTTAGTTCGTCCTTGGCCTTAAACTCGTATATGAGTTTGTCAAGGTCTTCTTCGGGGGAGATAGTCTCAACTATAATGCCTCCATTCTTAATTGGCTTGACACTCTTTATAGCCACGTTGATCTTTTTAACGTCGATTTTTGCTTGTACCGTTCTCTTGGTTTTAAGAGAGGTATTGTCTGGTGTTATGTCCATTGGTTTGATGGTGGTTACGAATTTCTTTGTAATGTTTGGCCGGCTTCGACTTCGCTGCCTATCCTGTGGTTTCCCACTCTTGGCCATATTTTTCGCCATGGTTGCATACGTTGCTGGTTTTTCAGGTATATTTATTTTTGGCACCTTTCGAGTTCGATGATTCTGCCTTCCAGCTGTGCAATCTTTTCTCCCTGAGAGGCGATGATGTTTAGCAGCTGCGTAGCATGTTTACGAAAACTCCTTTTTTGTAAGTTGCTTTAGTTCCCTACTGTCCGTAAGGTTCACAATCTTGTTGTAGTGCATGAGGGCGTTGATCGTGCACTCTTTTGGGTTCTCTACTTGCTCAGTGTCCGAGATCTTGCGGTTCTATAATAGAATCGTTTTGCCATTTAGAAGCACAAAGATTGCAGAAATAGCACTAGTTCACAGTAATAAATGAAAGAGAAGTAATCAATGACTCATAAAGCCACCCCGGTGAGTTTTACCCTTCCACACAAAAGAGTTTAACTTGAATCATACACTTGTCAAAATACTGATAAATGACACTTAAAAAACAAATACACATACAAAAAATAAAAAAATACATGAAGATATAATGGGATCGCACAAAACATCCAATACCTGCAAGGTACACAATACAAAGTAGCAGCTGGGTAATAAAAACAATAATAGTATATACATGGAGATAACGTGAGTCTGGCACAATTCATCATTGCAGTTATAGTGCTAATGACATATACAAAAACAAGGCAAGTATCCCAGAGAAATCTGTAAACTACCCCCCAGAAAGAGTAGGAAAAATGATATTTCCTGAAAACTACCCCCACAGAGAGAAGTTTAGAAAACCCTTTGTGAAAATAAAACAAAGTACAATGTGTTGGAGTCCCCGAGAAACCTGAAAATTACCCCCTAATAGAAGCAGAAACGTACTTTCCTCTGTAAACTACGCCCCAACAGAGAAGGAACACCCGAAAGGAAAAATTAAAAAGACAAAAAAATAAAAAATAACAAAAAAGAACCTGCCCAAAAAGAAGGGGGAACAAACCGCAATTAAAACGACGACCCCTTAAGGAGGTTCTGGCATAAAAAGGGAAAGAAGAACGAAGTATAAAAGGAGTGGCTGTAATAAAAAATTTTGGAAGAGAAAACAAAAATAATTAAAATATGAGCTGGTAAAGCCAAAAGTAGAAACAAAAAACACACAGTGAGGAAAAAGATAAAGATCATTTAAAAATTCTCAAAAATCGGCAAAACATCAGAAAAACAAAAACGACATGTTAAATTAAAGGTCCAACAATAGCGAATAATATATTAAGAGCTAAATAAGGCACAGTGAAAAATATTGACACAAATGAAAGGTAAACAAGCACAGTCGTATCAAAACGAGAGAAAAGTTCTACTAAAAATACTAAAAAACCCAAAATAAAGCAAAACAAAAAGCGGTACTAAAGAACAATAATAGTAGAATAGCATGCTAACAAAAGAAAAAGGAAAACAGCAATTAAATACGGAAAATACACAAAATAAGACAAGTCAGTTAAAATGAACGGTTAGGCAGTTCCACAATTCAAAAATTTCTAAAAAAATCAGATAATAGTCCTAATAACAAGAATGTCATATCAAATTAAAGATAAAACCTAAGATAAGTACATTTCGCAACTGATGATTGGCGCTACCACAGCAACCCCAACCCAGTGACCAAAAGAACCCGGCTCTAACGGCGTGCACCCATGCCGGCCGAGCAACCGCGATACTGGACTGCCCCATGGGACCGACCAACAACCATTTATTAAAACAAAATGAACAGATTACAAAATACAATAATTACAACATTGAGTTACATATGACAGAGTGACAAATCGACTCTACAAAGAAGAAAGCACACGTAATACATAATGTAAATACAAAACAGCATATGCAAAGCAAACAGTATTACCTGAATGATATATAAAATATACAGAAGAAAACAACATACATACTTAGGAATACATACATAACTATACAATACAGAGTTCCGTTTCAAAAACACATGGTGCACTTAATCAAAGAGTAATAATTATAAACAAAATTTGCCGAAAAAGAATATGATAGAAAGAGAACAAAATGTCCGAAACAGAAAAATGGCTAATAAAGAGCTATTGAGGAAGATCTTGGAGGACATCTTCCAGTTTTTTCCTCATAATAGCTTCAAGTCCTATTCTAACGCGTTTAGTACAAAAAAGCTGGAGAAGACTGCACTGCGAAAAGTGCGTCTTACGGATGTCCTGCCATCTTTCGCAGTGAAGAATAACATGAGATCTGTCTTCGACCGCCTTTCCGCATGCGCAGACGTCACTCTTGTGAAAAAACCTATTCTGGTGTTTGGCCAGAGCACCATGGCCCGTGATGAGTTGATTTATAAAGAAATTGCCGTGAAGCCCTTTCAAATGTACAACAGGGCACAATTCAAAAACCTCACGGCCCTTAATGGAGCTAGTCCAATTGGCTTGCCATTTTAACAGAATGTCTTTCAACAGAAGTTGATTAAGAAACTTCCTGTCAAGTGCTAAACGGCAGTCTATGTTCTCCTTGTTCGTACTCATCTTGGCATAGGCGTCCGCAGTCTCGTTACCGATTGTGCCAACATGGGCCCGAGTCCACATAAATTTGATTTCATGGTCGAAATTTTGGATGAGGAGCTTTATCTTCAAAATATGAGAAGAATTGTTCAGTGGATTCCCCAAGGCCAGCAGAGCTGACCTGGAGTCTGAAACGATGGTAGCATCAGTGATTCCACGTGAAACAATCAAGTTGACAGCCAACTCAATGGCCTTTAATTCAGCCATGAAAACAGAGGCTTCAGGGTTGAGCCGACAGAGGATATGCTCTGCCTCCAGTCCATCAATGAAGACCACTAAGGCACATCCGGTATTATTTGTAAACTTCGACCCATCGGTGTAAATTACAAAACCTCTGACCTCATTATTAAAAACGCTCCAGTTTATCTTGAACCTTTTCCAGGGAGGATGAAATGGAGACTTGCTTTCAACATCCAAGAAGGAATATAATTGGTCTTGAATATTGACTTCTTTTTTAAGGATGTGGAGATGGAAAGTCTTAATTCTGTTTTGAAGAGTAATGGGTATGGGTGGAATCCCCGAAAGAACACAGAGAGCCTCAGTGGAGACTGTTTTATAACACTTTGTTATGGTCAGAAGCCCGATACGTTGAAGTTGGCAGAGCTTGATGTTTTGTCTTGCCGTATCATTGTACCAGACCTCATAACCATATGTAATAATCTTCTCTATGACTCGATTATAGAGTTCCTTCTTAAGGTGTGCACTGAGACCCCAAGTGACTCTGGTAATTCTGGCAAGCTTGTGGGAGATCTTATTCACCTTATCAGTTAAGGCCTCAAGGTGATGATTCCAATTCATATTTTTGTCTAAATGAATGCCGAGATACTTTAGATGATGTGAAAATTTAATCTTTTCGAGGCTATTTTGATAGTAGGGATATGAGTACATCTCTTATTGGATATAATAATGAATCCACTCTTATCCAGGTTTATTTTGAGTTTATTTCTTGATACCCATGTGTCCACAATTTGCAAGGTGTTTGAGCAAAGCTCTGAGAAATGATAGGAGGCCGGCGCCTGGAACATGATGATAATGTCATCAGCGAAGGCCTGTAGACGAATGTCTGGTCCTAAATTAATGTCCAGAAGATCATTTATGAATATGTTCCATAACATCGGTCCAATACATGAACCCTGAGGAATACCTTGACTATAACTCTGCCGAACCTCACCTATCGCAACCGTCCTGTCCTGCAAGAAATTCAACAAAAATGGTCTTGAGATAATCAGGAACGTCCAAGGTCGAAATTTTAGATCGAAGAAGTGACCAATCAACAGAGTTAAAGGCATTCGCCATGTCGATGGAGACCAAACAGGCTAAATGGTTCTTCTGGCGAGCTGCCAAGATATAATCTTTGATATGTTGCAATGCATTTATAGTTGATCTGTGAGGACGGAAGCCAAATTGCCGGTCACTGAGCAGATGTTTGGACTCAAGAAAGAAAGACAGTCGACCTGCTATAGCTTTGTCTAGAGCCTTTCCCCAACAGGGAAGGATACAAATTGGCCTATAATCCTGTGGATGGGAAAGATCTCTGTCCTCCTTAGGGATAAGTACCACTCTGGCACATTTCCAAACCCGTGGAAAAATTCCCGCACGCAGCAGGAAGTTGAATAACTGCGTAAACCGGGTGGGACTAGCAAAGAAAAGTTCCTTCACAATCTCTCCCGGCACACCATCAACACCGGCTGCTTTTTTTTGGCTTGATTGCATCAATTACAGCTTCAAGTTCCACAGTTGTGAATGGGACGAAATCAGAATCTTCCGTAGAAGTGGCAAATGCCGCATGGTTGTCAGTATGATCAAGAGCACGAGGAAAGTGAAAATTGAGGATTGCCTCATATGTGTCTTGGATGGAAGAAGTGATGGAGTTATCCTCTCTCTTGACCCCCTTAAGGATGCTGGCTCTCTTGGTCTTGTGAGTTAGCAGCTTGAAATTTTTGCCAAAAAGTTTGATGTTGTGACAGAGTCAATGAAGGCCTTAAATTTTTCAGTCTTCGTACGAATAATGAGTTTTTTATATTCGGCCTGACATTTTTTAAAAGCCGCTAACTTTAACTTTCTAAGGTCCGCATCATACTCTTTCTGGTAAAGCCTGCGTAAAGCCCTTGTTTTGCTCCTCTTAACTTGCAAGTCCTTTGTCCACCAGACCGCACTGCGAGTCCTATTCGGACGTGGCTTGGGAGAGGCGGGGGTGAATGCAGCAATAATATTTTGTTGGATACCAGAAATGAGTGTATTTATATTTGACAGATCAGAAAAATCAATAGCACTTATAATTTTAGAAAGTTCAGTTTTCACACGCATCCAGTTCACTTGCGTGATGTTAACGTGAAACTGGTTTGGCTGTGATATCTCTTTAAGTGTCCATAGGAGCCTGAGCATGTTATGATCACTATTGGTGATACAATCAGTGACCTCAAGAAAATACCATCCTCGACATTTTTGGAGAGGAGGAGGTCGATCCAACTCTGACCCCGACTGCAGTCAAATGTTGGTATTGAGTACGGGGAGTTCTCTATAGAAACATCCAGCCTGTTGCAGAAAGTCAACAACTGTGTTCCCCTTACATCAACATCTCTCCTTCCCCAAACCCTGGATTTCGCATTGAAATCTCCAAAAATAATAGTTTTTATGCCGTCATGCTTTGTCAACATAGCCTCGATGACATTTAGGTTGTCCATAATGTTGCCTTTAGGCGGGCAGTAAGTGGAGACAAGCATGCAACAAAAGTCCTTAATAACCAGCTGGATAACCACAATGTCCCTCTCCACCACTAAAGACTGACACTGGTAACAGTTCTTGATGAGGATAGCGGCTCGCGGTTTGAATGGATGAGCAATAATCTTATATTGCAATGGTACAGCAGTGATGACATTTTCAAAGGTATAGGGCTCATTCAATGATAAGTAATCAAAGTCTTCACAAAGTATAGTTTGGCCAAGTTGAATATTTGCTGCTCTGGAATTTCCTAAGTTAATATGAGCACATTTTTAAAACAAAGTTTGGAGTTTGATTATCCATAATTTGTTTTTGAGGAAATCAGGGCCTTCTCTTTTTCAAAAATTTTGCATGTCTTGTTTGTGCAGCTATGGTTCGTATCAAGTTTGGTCTTATATTTCGTGTTGTGTTCCAGGCAGTTGATACAACTAGCCGCCCTATTACAGTTCCTCCAGTGATGATCCTCCAGGCCACAATTTGTACAAATATCTTTATCTTTCGCACAAAATTTCGCGATGTGGCCATATTTACCACATTTAAAACAATGCGTTGGCCGGATGTATTCTTTAAAATTAATTTTCTCCCATCCTAGATTTAGTTTACGGGAGCTTGCCACTTTCTGGTAGATGGCCGGGTTAACCTCGACTATCCAGTTGACGCCTCTTTTTTGGATGCAAAATGATGTTTAATTTGGAACTTATCTGTAGGGTCTTGAGGGTCATCAAATTGTAAGTTTAAATTTTCTAATAACATCTGCTCTGTAGTGTCCTGAGAGACATCAAAACAGATGATGTGAGGTTTTCTTAAAGTTGGCTTTTGTATAGTAAAATCCCTATCCAAGACATCCTGAGCCTTGAACTCCTGAATTAACTTGTCAAGGTCTTCCTCTGACTCCGTCTCTATCAAAATTCCACCATTCCGAATGTTCCTAACATGTTTGACTCCAATC